>LQNS02007215.1:28361160-28375709 GCA_001587735.2 Parhyale hawaiensis | reverse complement strand
AATCTATACCTGAATTTTCTAATACGTAAAGAGCTACTTGGCTTTGTCGCTCGTCTTGCCGCTGTTCACAAGAGCACAAATGCGAAACTTGCTTTATGCAACCCCTCCGATAACGATGCAGCGGGTGGGGCTTCGGTTTGCAAATTGTTACGGTGTTGAAAAAAATTGTTTAAAATCGCAGCCGCTGCTGCAGTTTTTGCGCTTTGTAAGGTTCCAGTGGTACACACAGAGAAATCTCTGTAGCGTTAAGCACGTATTTACCTTTTTTAATGGTAATTTTAGTTTACAGGATTGTCGGTATAGTATACGGTACGTTACAAGCTGACTTAGGGTCGGTTTATACGGTGAGGTATTTGCGCCAACGGTCGGTTTGGTACGAGGAGGTCGGTTTAGCTGATATTTGGTTTATCGACAGTTTACCGTAATCAGTTCTGAGGAGGCATGGGTTTCTTGTGGGTGTATTGTTCGACGTCTGTTCTTTTCATTCGAATGCAATTAAAAGTCGTTACGCGTATCTCACTTGAACTATGGGCAAGCCTTTTAGTATTATATCTACATGTGAGTGAAAAGTAGAGTCTGTGCCCCTCACAGATGTTTGTATGAACTAACTAAATAAAAAATTACTCTCGTATTGCAAAAATATTTACGTTATAGGAAGTACCTACTGTGTGATTTGTTTGTCTTGTGGCTCATATGTGCAGCATTCTTCAGGTGCCGCTCGTATAATATTAACATATGTACCACAAATTCACGGCTGAGTATCTTTGTTTTTTAAATTCCACGAAACGTTCAAGAGGCCCCTATTACTTTGGGTCTAATTAGGGTTCGCCGCAGGCTGCGACTAGTTGCAGGACAGCATTGTTGCTGCAGGCTACAGGGGCCTGCGCGGGGCGGTCGGCGGCGGCGTTCTACCTCGATCCGGATCGTGAGCTGCTGGTAGTCGAAAAGGAATTTCTTATCCAGCGTCTTTAAATGAACTTGCCAGAGCGTGTTTGTATAATTTGAAAGTAATGACTAGTGTGCCATGCCGTCAAAAATGACGGCGAATAATATTTGCCACCTCTTGAGAGTTCATACTTCGGTTACGGTACCTAGTGAGATTGTTGGAAATGGTGCATTGCAGCTGCAGTCGTTTTATCAAGCATAGGTACCTACCCTTACGCTTTTTTTTATCCGCACGCATTGTTACCATATCTACGTTTCCTTTACACCATTCATTCCTTTCATAACTGGTGTTATGATGTCTGCCTCCCGTGGCTACATTTCGCTTTTTTTCTGTCATTCGTTTACTCTGATCGTATACGGTATAGCTACGGTATGTACGTGCGGTGGTTAAGCCTCAAGTGTGCTAATAGTAATGACCATATGTACCCATCATTATCCCTGCATAATAAACAATAGTGCAATAATATTAACGGGCTTATATGCTCATCATTATTACTGTGCAGAAACTTAGCGTTTAATGCTAGTAATGACCGTAGGAACCCATCCTTACCTATTATTACATGTAAACCTGAAGTGTATAAATAATCATGACCGTATATGTTCATCATTATTGCTACATAGAAACCTGAAGGGTACTCATACATACTAATTAACACATTTACCATCATTATTACCATACTATATACCGTATACCCATGCTATATCTCGCACTCCTGCATTGTACCGTAAACACAGCGGTGCAGCTACGGTCCCTTTGGACGTGACGCGTGTTGCGCAATTTTATCGCATCTTTTTCTGTCTCTCTCCTTTGCCGTTTCCTTTTGCGCAAGCCTTTACCGCCTTTGTCCTTCACCTCTTCTCTCTGCCTCGCGTCTGCTTCTCCTGCGCTACTACGTTTTTTCTCCTTCCAGTTCTGTCGCCCAGTCATTGCTTCGCAATGTGCTTGTGTACCTTTCGTTGCTGGATCGAGCACTGGGTGCTTAGGTAACACGAGGTATTAATATTACTTTATTAGTACATCATAACTGTTATTACATTATTGTACATATATATCTACATTATTTATTATTACATAATTTTGCTAGCAGGACGCGCGAACATTTCATTCACAGGGCAGAGGTTTCATACTTCATTCATAGCTTGACCCATACCATGCATTGAGACGAAGTGTGAAAATTAATGCCCTCAAATTCACAATGAACATCTGTAACCTTTCAAGAATAACTTAAATTCAGTGGACGCCTGTTGTTCCCGAGCCCTTATCATGGATAGACCATGTCGTCCCAACTATTATTAACAATATAATGTACGGCCGTACCTACTTACTATCTAACATCGTATATATGTGCGCTATTACCGCATGAGATTTTTTATGCATAATCTCTCGCTTAAATTTGTCTCTCTGTCATGCTGTGCATTTTAAACACTATACTCTGTCCATTTTATCAAGGCACTTTGGGCGTGATCAAATTCCTCTGCAGCGTTGCCAATTCTATGGGCATTTCTGAGATTTCTCTAGATGCAGGTAGGTAGTGCGCGGGGCTAGGATATGGGCCGAACAAAATCTCAGTAATGCCCATAGAATTTTCAACGCTGTAGAGGAATTTGACCGGGACCAAACTGCCTTGATAAAATGGACAGAGTATAACTTCATTTTGGCTGAAGTGGAAATTGCAAAATCGGACTGTGAACTTGTAAGCGTCGGATTATTGCAAGAGTGTTCTTATAGACTCAGATGATATATCAGTGAGGCAATAAGTCACCAATAAACACTGGTGACTATAGTGTTTTGCAATATTTCTAGTTAGTCTATATATTGTTACTGGTGTTGTATAACCAATGCATACTTTTAATTATAATGGACCATAGTATTAGCAATACCAGCTATCATTTATTAAGAGACTATTGTCTCAGCAAGGTATTGGCTGATTTGCTCTTTAGCTCCTTTGCTCTCTACAACGTGATTTCATCTGTCAACGAGCCTATAAATGCCTCGCTTGTAAAATTATTTAGGTTTTTGATGTGATATATGAATCTCACTCATTTTCCATCTCTTTCCCTGATATCAACCTAAGGCATATAAATGGTTTTATAATCCTCGAAGTACAATACGTGATAATACTTCACTCATCTTCGGAGTTATAGTGTACTTTGAAGAATATCTTCCCCTCTGTAGCGGTGATCACATACCTAATCAATTTACGCTTCGTGAGCTTAGAGCAAATAAAGTCTTGATATGGGAGGAAACTAAAAATTAGAGTCCACTTGAGGTAACATATTCTATACATATGCTATCTATATTTGGACTTCCAAGTCGGTAAAGCAACAAGGTAAAAAATGTTTTCAATTTTGAGGCTTCGCTACATTTAGCATCATCTGTAACCTTGTTTAGTTTTCGACTATCGAATTTTAACAGAGCGCGCATGGCAGGATGGCCACAATCTCCAGTCTGGTGTATATAATGTTCTCCATCGTATTTCTCGCCAACAGAACAGAAAATGGCAAGAGAAAGTACAAATGAACAATCAATTAAACTGATAATACACTTTGATCTTTATTCTGGTGTTTATTTATGTACATTAATGTAAAATTATTTCCTATATGACCCACGATATTCGTGAATACAGAATGTTAATAGCTTTATTTTCACTTGTCCCGATGCATGCACATCCTACATAGAACGTATAGCTTAGTATTCGGATGAAAGTTTTATTGGATGTGCCCTATGTTTATCTCAACCTAAACGGAGCTCCCATCACCGTGTACATACATATTACACCCATTCCACGCAGCCCCTGGGTCACGCAGCAATGATAAATTCTAGAGCACCCTTAGCCGCTGTGCAATATTCAGTCTCTAGTACGATATCTCGTCATTTTATTGACTATTTAAATTCCTGGAAATTGTTTGCTAACATCGTCTGAGGAATCAAGTGCAGACATAAAGAAAAAAAACTAAGAAGCGGAAAACTATTCATCAAGAAAGGTGAAAGTTGAGGGACTCATAGAATACCAGGGTTTATACAATGCTATAACAATGTAACGTTACATAGTTTGTAATATTCTTATTATTAAAATCATTAATGCCACAGGTTGTTGTAAACCTGTCCCAGTGATACACTTTCAGAACACGAAAGTAACTGTCCTTTATATTCTCCCACCTATGAACTTCTTATTCTTAGCACCCTGACATAGCCTCGAATCTGTACATATATCTACAGTATATGCATATAAGTTGTAAAACTCTGATAATCTTGTTTGTATACTTGCTTGGTCGTCATCGGGCACACAATGTTCGCTATTACATGTATATAGGGACTAAATTGGTTGGAGCTCCGACAGGTTCTAGGTTTGGTATAGGTTTTTATTGACTGAACGGACAGGCAGTGTAGAATGTCATCATCAATGTGAAAAAGTTTAGAACAGTAGAGGTTTAGGATAGGATAGGTTTTCAGTGACCCAGTGGGTCACGGGCATTCTAGTACCTATATAAAAGCTTGGCCCCTAGCCCGCTGATGATGCGGGCAGAGGCCCCTACCTCGGACCAGTCTACAGCCTCCTGGATTGCCTATTACCCAAGGAAGCTGACCTTGGCGGTGGTGGAGTAGAGGGAGGTTAGGGTGGGAGGGGGCGTTGTTTTGGAGGAGCTGCTTGTGGTTGGTGCAGTTTTTGGTTCAATTTTCCTTGGTACGTTTGACGTCGTAGTGCCTGTGATGAATTCGCTTTTGGATCGTAACCAACGCTATTGGTTGGGAGAATAAAATATAGAAATAGGCTATAAGATAGAGGTAAAATATCAATTATTCGTCTCTTTATTATAGGCATGTCTCGTAGGTATTCCTAGCTTTGGATAGCAGCGAACGTTATGAGTAGAGAATATTGAATTAATTACACTAGGAAACTGACATAAAACCTCTTTCGCTAACATATTTGTAGTAGATGCGCACAGTAACGTTAAGATCGGTTTGAAGGCGTTGGCTTAGCGCACAAATATATTTTTTTTCTTTTTAGCAATCACCATAGGCATCAGCAGCTTATTCCGAACTCTTGGTCAGGTGCAAGAATGCAAATTGTGTCAAGTCGAAACTAACACATTACCGTCATCTTTATACATAAATTTGCTAAGAAGAGCAAGTTGTGAAGCCTGATCCTGCTATACGCCTATAGAGATTGAAAATAGTTAACAGAAAAATGTTTCCTACACGGGACGAATTCGTCCCGTTGTAAAATAACCGAGAGTCATTCTGAACTTAGCCTAACCTAATCCATCTCAACCCAACCTATTCTTTATAGCATCAGTAGTGCAAACTAACGATACATAATTGTAACATAATGATGACATAATAATACTGTACATGGAAATGATCACAGTAGTAATGATAATAGCTTTTTTCTGATTATATAAAGATCATAATAATATATTATACATATAATATAATGCTAATAATAATTTTGATTGTCAGCATGCCTTACAGCTGAAACTTCAGCATTTGCCATTTGCCGGTAACGGTACGTTTTTTTTTTTTCAATGAATTCAAGCACGCGAAGTTTCTTGGATCAACTTAAGCAACACTTTCCAAGAACAGACCTCAATTTTGTTCAGGTTGAAAGTGAACACGGTCTGTTTGTGGTAGCTGCCTAGATATATATAGTCTGGATTTGGTATTCTTCACTCGTAGTTTTGATACTGGTAGTGACATTTTGGCTAGAACATAGGAATTCCATTTATCACGTTAATCCCTCTACTTGCCGTAGAAAGTCCTCAATTAAGCACTACCACTGCTGTCGTAGATTTTACGACACCGACGTCAACCTTCGTCCTTCGCTCGGCGATATGCGACACGAATTTTTTCTACTTAGTGCCGTCTTCTCACCTGGAATGCTACCCTAGATTCTGTGACTAGTTCTCCCACTCTTTATGATGAGCTCTACATTATCCCAAACTTTCCAGGAATGATGCAAAAAAAACTGCCGAACTTGAAATTATGTGTTTTGCACTTGCGTCTGCGCAGGAACCAGTCGGGCCAGAACCTGTCCTGTGTAGACATAACTATTGGCTAATATGGCGTAGCTTCTATGGGCACATGCCCTGCCTCATCCCAGTACCAGGATCTACGTCGTGTCGTCTTCTTGGTAGAGTGACTCCTTGTAACATGATGAGGGGCGGTTTCCATTGACACGTATACTCGGTTTCATTACCAGAAGCTACATGTCGTGCCAGTTTCTCAGCATGGATACGAATAAAAAATAGATAAAGGACAGAGTCCATGTATACACATGTATAGTTTCTAGTCTCAGGATCTACGCGATGCCGTTTTTCAGACTTCTTGTTAGTTGTTGAAGAACGCTTCATGAGACACGTGTACTCCGTGGACGTACGCATTCTGCACGAAGCTCCAGGACCTGCGCCTTACTGCCTCTCAAATATACAAAGAATGTTGTAGTTCATCGAACTGATGCACTCTAACCATGGCGTATTTTAACCCTAACGTTGCCATTTTCATAAGCGACAACTTTGTAAACAAAGCATGGAGCACAGCATAAATTAAATAGCTTGATGCTCAAAAAGTAAAACGCTTACGATTGAAGTATTTTGATTTAATTTAGTAAATGCAGATGCATGAGGGTACACCGTGCAAAAGAAAGCGCTGCTGCTTTACACATATTTATAAACACGTGCCATACTTGACTCCCCCCCCCCCTCCCGTCAGTTGCAAGGTCTTCAACGCGCGGCCTTCTCAGTAGCGCATCCGCGTAACAAGNCAGATGCATGAGGGTACACCGTGCAAAAGAAAGCGCTGCTGCTTTACACATATTTATAAACACGTGCCATACTTGACCCCCCCCCCCCCCTCCCGTCAGTTGCAAGGTCTTCAACGCGCGGCCTTCTCAGTAGCGCATCCGCGTAACAAGTTGCGTTGAAGTTCACCTGAACTTTGTTGTGAAATCGTTCTCGGGATGGCCTGCTCCAATCTCCGCCCTCCATGCTGCTTTGCTTTGTGGCTTATCCTCACTCTACTCCTCTCGCAAGGGTATATATTCATATAATGATATACCTACTAAAAGAAAAAGTCGATTATACTGTGTGTCTACTAATTGAAAATACTTCTTATTGGTTATGCTATGTACAAAAATACATTTGCATATCTACCGTTTAAAAAGTTCTGTAAATCTGAATTGACTCCTGAGATTTACCTTGATAAAGGTCCAAATCTCACCAGATTTTGGAAATGTTGTTCAATTTTTTGTGAGAAGGAAACACAGGACGGGTTTTGAGAATGAAAAGTATAAGCTACTAGAGTATTTATGGCCTTCATATGTAGTAAAAAACTGAAGAGCAAACATGCATGATCAATTTTCAAGTACGGTACCGTAAAACACGCTGCTTGTTGTCAAATCGGTACTGTACTGTAATGACTGTATAGCAGTGGCACTGATATGACCAATTGGCCCTGCACGTACCGTTAGGTCAGGTCTTATGTTCTATGACTTTAATAGGAAAGTGACAAGGCAATGAATCTTAACTTCTTGCTTCTTACGACTGCCTGAGAGAATCTGTATGGTGTTCTTAGGGTACCTACGTTATTTTTATGCGTGTAGTCATTGTAGTGTATAGAATGGGTGAATTGCTTTAGGTTCAAATGCGTGTAGTCATTGTAGTGTATACAATCCGTGAATTACTCTAGGTTTAAATGCGTGTAGTCATTGTAGTGTATAGAATGGGTGAATTACTTTAGGTTCAAATGCGTATAGTCATTGTAGTGTATAGAATTGGTGAATTACTTTAGGTTCAAATGCGTGTAGTCATTGTAGTGTATAGAATGGGTGAATTACTTAAGGTTCAAATGCGTGCACTGAAAGTTAATGTCTGCCTTAGCTGTGTTAGACTCCTACCTATGTCCGACTCATTCTCTCATATAGAATTTTTCTACTACTCCTATATATATTTTTTTTTATGTAGGACGCATTTCGATTTATGTATGCGTTCTCTATGTCGAACTCATTCCGGCATTCTTAACTGTTGCAATTAGTCTTTATAACGGACGCATATCAATGACCAAAAACTTGCTATATATCTGGCTGTGACGTGCTGCCCTTTCCTATTTATAGGTTTTCACTGTCTGTACGTAAGTCCTCTGGCACTTGCTCGCTTCACAACTCCCTCCTTTTTTGCTCGTTACCCTATTCATATATTAAATCAGCAAAACTTACCTTATTACCTCCACCAAGGAGGTTATGTTTTCATCGGGTTTGACTTTCTGTCTTTTTGTCTGTCTGCCTTTCTGCCTGTCTGTTATCAAGATAACTCAAAAAGTAATGGACCGATTTTGACGAAATTTACAGGGATTGTTAGGCACGTTAAGAGGAACAGATGATTAACTATTGGTGAAGATTTGTCCATCCGCCATCCGTTTGTTTGTTTGTTTGTCTGCCTCATTTTTCTCAATGTTATAAATCAAAAAGTTATGGACGGATTTTAATTAAATTTACAGGAGTTGTTAGGTATAGGTATTATGAAGATAAATGACCAAATTTTTGTAACGATCCGTTCGTTCGTTTGTTACCGTTTTTAATTTTATGCTTGTTAGCACAATAACTAAAAAAAATAAAGAATGGATCTTTATGAAATTTGTGGGTGTTGTTGGTAATGTTAAAAGGCATAATTGATCAAGTTTTGGCGCAGTTCGGTTGGTTCGTTTGGATGCTTGACCCATGTTTGTCATAATGCTTGTTAGCAGCATACCTAACTCAACAAGTTATGAGATAATCTTCAAAAAATTACCGAAGCTGTTAACACTATTGAAGGGCACAAATAATTAGATTTTGGTGTTGATACAACGAAAATCATCGTCTGAGAACCAATTTTAATTTTTCGTAACCGTTGCCTTGCTCGGCGGAGGTATGCGCTCTCAGAGTGCTCTAGTTACGTTATGCAAAAAAAAAATTAAAGGAAGCAGGGCCCGATGGAATCGATCGTTGCAGCCAGAAGCATGATGAGTCTATTAAAAAAATAAAAATGCCCGACCAATACAACACCTAAAATATCCCAAGAGCGCAACATCGGAGTGAGTGACGCGGAGAATGACAATATGATGAAGCAACGGGTAAATGCTCTGATTTAGTCTCAAATTCTTTGTCGCAAGAGGTATAGGGTTCAGATCGCATTAGGATGCAGCACAATCGACAGTGTGACTTAATTTTCGCGCACAGCGCAAAATAACTTTTGTGTTATTGCCTTGCTTTCAGCGTGTGACAGCTGGAGAACGTGTTCAGACCCACTAAAGCCATAGTAATTGACTTCAAAGCTGTATTGATACATAAAAGTGTACTTTAGTGTAACTGAGAACTTTGTACAGTATTATTAAGATTCTTTGCTTGTGCTACGTGCACTGTGAAGATAACTCGTTGTTGGCCCTCACGCTGGTCAAGGAGTTCAGCATGCATTGGGAATTTCTGATACAGCATAGTGGTTATTTAGGGCCTTCAGTTGGGCCTTGTCCAACGATGAAAAACAATGCATGGTGTTCTGTGCATTTTGTACGTAAGCGCCAAAGGAAGGACGACGAACATAAAATATTTGTTTTATTCAAACTGACTCTTGCACTGGCAGTTGGTTGTTGATTCTGTCACTGAATTGTTTGCAACGTACTTTGCCGTTTTATTGTTAAATTTCCAATTTAGTTTTCCCCAATTTATCTTACTAAGTTCCTCCCAATGTTACCCCAAGTTTACTTGGTCAATTTACCCTAAATTTACCAAGTCAATTTACTCCCTGTTTGCTTAGTAAAGCTCCTTAACTTTTTTTTTCAAATTTCGCCCAATAGAGGATTAGTCGTGAAATATCTAATATGCTTTACATCTAATAATCAGTTGTCGACTTCTGCATAGATATACACACGTTTGGTTGAAAATTGTACCATATTTCTTGGATGACATATCTCACGTTTTGCAAACATAGAATCATTAAAATTGTGATTTGTTCTGCACGGTGCAGGAGCTAGCCGAAGTTGAAAACTGTGGTTAGTGGAGCTGCAGCCAATGAGCTGCCGACAAAAACACTACGGGGCGCGCAAACATTTATGAATAGACCTACCTAACGAGACGTACAACGTAGTCATTGCACGCCAAACTTTATACTGTTAATCGAGTTAGCTGCAGCATCTCTTGATTTCTCGGATTCGCTTTTTGCTTGAGCTTCTGCCTGATCCTGACCATACTTATGTGATGGTCAGCACGCGTCGCCAGCAAAACAGTAGGTAACTCCCTTCTCTTCAGCCAGCTCATGCAGCACACAGAACCTACCCTTATTGAAAGATTTTTATAGCTGAAAAATGTATCGGAGATGTGTTATTCAAGAAATTTGGAGTAATCTCTAGTTGATAAAGGGGAGTGGCTGCCAGTATATAAATAGTCTTGAGGTGGTGTTACATAATACAGTACAATGAAAATATCCATGAGAAGCAGATGTAAAAATTTAGTTACCCACGGAGCGCGTTTCCCTGTACCTGAGCTCATCAGGTGGGAGGATCAAAGTTGGCTAAATTTGAAATCGTTAAAATTTGTGAAAAGTTTGGGAGGTTATCATAGAAAGCTGTAATTGTGATACCGAGTTTTCTGAAGCTATAAATGTAATTAAAAGAAATCTTCAATTCTGAAATGCAGTCCGCTGCGTAGACTCCAACTACTGCACTATAGACTGCAGACACACAGCTGTACCGAGAGCGACAGTTCACAAAGGTTGCTTTATACATCAGCTTGGTAGACCTCATATTTATTTGGGGTACGTACAGATACGTGCCGTGGTAAAATGCTCAGTGTCAGCTTTATCAAAAGATACCGTAATAATGCATGTATCAAAATATCACGGCATGCAAAAAGTTTCCTGCGTTTGGTATCTACTATCCATCATAAGCATGTTGCATTGTATTTCTATTTATTAAATTATGGTACATAATTGTATATCTGTATTTTGTCATAGATGAAAAATGTAAATACTAGTATAGTTACTTCAGGGTAGTACGGTAGGTTCCCCACTTACCTTTCCTACCCTGACGGTGCGTGCCAACAATAATATTTATCACTGATGATCAATAATATTGTGATATTATTTATATTGATATTATTAGTGATATTATTTATATTGATATTATTAGTGATATTATTTATTACTGATAATGATACTAGTAGGACACTCTTACGTAACTCAAGCATACCGAAGCGCTGTCTCAAGATCCGGTGCTGTCTGGCAGAAATCTGCGCATCGGCAGCTTGGAGGGCCTCTGACTTTTTTTCTTTTTCCTTGTTTAGGTTTTTTGCGGGCGTGAAGATACCTACGTCCAGCGGCAAGGTGACTTAGCGTGCGTGTGTACCCGTGAGTTTGTGTGTGCGTGTAGGCTGGGCTGCAGAGTCAGAATTGAATTTTGGCCACCCGACTCCGACACCTTGCGTTTTAGTGCATGTGTACTTATACGCCTTGGTTTTATTCTAAGAAGTGACATAAAGTGGTATGTAGCCTGATCGATGAATTCATCAAACCTCCCAGACTAAAAAAAAAAAAAATAGAAAAATAATATTCTCCGATAACACGGCATCTTTCGCTGTAGAAATTTACTTTACTTGGCTCATGTGTTGGGAAAATGGGAGTTTTGTCTATGATTGTGAACCTAAGCCTACTTTTCTCTCCATCTTCGAGTGTTAAAGGATCTAGGCAAATAGTGCTGAAGTTTCAGGACGCTGCATGTGTTATCATGATGATTATAGCAGATGTACCTATTAAAAATTTGATGTTGTTGTTATTACCAGTTGTGTACGCCGTCATGAAATGATGGCAAAAATTAAAAAAAAATTAATGTCCTTCAATGAAGCGCCGTTTCCTTCGCTGTTATCCGTCCTCCTTTTCATGGGAATATTTTTTCCTTTTCCTTCGCTGATCTGCTCAATTGGCACATCGTGAACTCAGCAAAAATCATAGGTGAAGTACAACCTTAGTGTCTATGCTGCCTCATACAAGTACTTTACTTTTTTGTCTTCAGCCATTCGCTAGTAAAATGGCAAGGCGACGGTGAATTCTCGAACTTACCCTTCACATCAGGACAGAGAGACGAGCAAGCGTGACAACAATAGTGTGTTTTAGTATAGGCTTATTATAATTATTATCAGAAGTATTATTTTTCTACAATTGTGTCTCTATACGCCTCTTATATGGTGACCTTATAGTTGCCAAAGCTGTTTTATTGATCTGTTAGTATATGTGTCAGTTTAGTGAGCAGATGCACTGTGAAACGTCATTTATTTTTTGACAATTTCAGTTATTTTTATTTGATAGTTTTCAAACAAATGTTATCATCTTTATTTCGGTTTATGTATTTCTTGTATGCATCAATGGTAAATTCCTCTTATGATACCTACTGTATAATCAGCGGCCCCTGAAATGTTAAAAATAATTATAAAGATGTTGTACCTACAGTTGAACTCCCCAATTTGTGTGATTGGGACCCCCAAAAAATATCGCAAGTAACGAGCGATAAGGTAAATAAATAATCGTTATCGGAACAGCCCGAAATGAGATCGCGTGAACCGAGAGTTCGCAATAAATTTGATTCTCAGAAGTAGCACTGCATCCCTAGCAAAATTTAAGGCCTCCGCAGCGCCGAGCTGTTGCTGAATTAATTACGGTTTTATTTTCTGCTGCGATCCTGGTTTATGGTAGAAATACCTATAGCTTATTACTGTAGAGAGCTTCAAGATAATCATCAGATTGCAATGGTAACCATACACAAGCGCTAACCTTCACTGTGGCCTATGGCAAAGTGACCTATATCTAAGCTGTACTTAATTGGGCCTGTGACCAATAGGTACCCGAGTGTTTTAGGTGTAGTAGCTCTGATATCCTGCTCTTGTAAGCTTGTTCAGCAAAAAGATTTACAGAATGTCGAAGTAACCCACTACTTTCATGAGCGAATTAACTCTCTTCTTGTTAGAGGGGGAGGGACACGGAATAAATTCACTACATCAATAATATAGAAATTATAGAGCATTCTGAGAGCGCATACCTCCGCCAAGCAAGGCAACGGTACGAAAAATTCAAATTGGTTCTGAAACCATGATTTTCTTCGTATCAAAACAAAAATCTAATTATTTGTGCCTTTTGATATTATCAACATTTTTTGTAAGTTTCATCAAGATCCGTTCGTAACTTTTTGAGTTATGCTGCTAACAAACAATATGACAAACATAAGTCAAACACACGAACGGACCAACCAATCATCACCAAAATTGAGTTATTTACGTCTTCTAACATGACTAACAACTCCTGTAAATTTCGTAAAGATCCATCCATTATGTTTTTCAATTATTGTACTAACAAGCATAAAATCAAACACAGCGACGAACAAACGAACGAACATGCAAATCACCACAAAAATGGGGTCATTTAATCTCATATTGTACCCCACAGCCCATGTAAATTTCATGAAAATACGTCCATTACGTTTTGAGTTAAGGCCCTTGGATAAAATAGGCAGACAGACAAAAGAAACAGATAAACGGATTTTCACCAAAAGTTAATCATGTGTTAGTGCTAACATCCATGCTTAATAATCCCTGTAAATTTCTTAGAGATTCGTTCATAACCTTTTGAGTGATCTAGGAGACAGACAAAGAGACAGATAGAGAGACAAACACGACAAAAACATAACCTCCTTGGCGGAGGTAATACACTACAGAACCACAACGCAGCGAACCTTGCGATATGGTACGCCCGTGATCTTGAATAATGCGTAGTTGTGTACGTTTGCGTTTGCTTACCTTCGTTTATGTACATATTTGATACATGGTATTATATGCACCTGTGTTCTTGTGTAAACGTATAGTTTTATGGCGTGTTTACAGTACCGTACGTGCGCGTATGCGAACGATGATTATACGGAAATATTTTCTTTAAGAGCGCGCCTCAAAACTTTCAGCCATACGTTATCTTTTCGTGTACGTATTTCACATGTGAGTTTAGAACAAATTAGCAATTACAACAAGTTGTATCATACTAATAATACCTACTACTCGGTCGTGCATTGCGTTTGCACATGTGTGCTAGTATTAGAGTCCTGCACTTCATGGCTTATCATATAGGCATAATATAAACGTGCATACCTAATGGTGGCATTGTCACGGGAACTGCGCAAGCTTAAAGACTTAACCTTATCTGTACGACGGTGGGTTACCTCGCTGCAAAGCCTTTTTCTCCTCAGTAATACAATAGGACTATCAACCCTTGCTCTATAATAACACAGCCTTGTATGAAGAGGGTTAATCTTGTGTTTCTCCTAAGAATACTATTATTGGGCGTGTATTATGGCTATCACTGCAGTGTAGGGGCTACTCCATAACGCCATGCCAGCCGTGCGCTTATAGTCCGAGACAGCGGTAATACCTACGTGGAGTGTACGTTCCGAAGATACGCAGGTCCGATTAGATTAGATTAGATAGGCGGCAGTAGACGAACCAAGAGGCCCATTCCCAAAGAGACACCGGGACTAACACCCCGGCTTCTTTGAGCTGTTGCCATTATGTTAGTAGGATATAGAGGATTGGGGAAACGAGAGGAGA
>LQNS02007215.1:28323466-28342851 GCA_001587735.2 Parhyale hawaiensis | reverse complement strand
TACATTCTACTAACATAATGGCAATAGCTCATAGAGGATCGGGGTGTAAATCCCGGTGTCTTTTTGGGAATGGGCCTTTTGGTTCGTCTACTGCCGCCTATCTAATCTAATCTAATCTAATCTAATGAAATGCTCCAATGGATAGTTGCGAACAACTATGTACTTACGTGTGTATTTATGAACCGGAGACATTCCTAAAATTTTTAACTGATATTCTTTCTCTTTATTTTCCAGGGGGTTCACTTCCTCGGGCAGTTCACTGGACTTCTTAAGAAGTTTCGACTGACAAAGGTCCATGAAAAGGTAAGCGTTTTGAATAAGTCATCTTGGAATTTCAAAATAAGACCAAACTTATATATTATTATTGTGTTTTTGATACCAACCTTCGATCTCCTTTCAAAGCTTTCTGTACTTAATAAAGACGAGCTTGGCAGGAGCCGGGTGGGGGTTGAAATGGCGTATCTGTGATACGGTATAGGGAATTAATGGTGTTACGTTTGAGCTTTTTAGTTTCGAACAAGGGGGTTCTAAAAGAGGAGTGTACCCTCGCTATTTACCCTACGGGAGCGTTTCGAGGAAACTTTCCCCATGAACTGGCTGAGTGGCATATCCAATCGGAGAGTGGCATTGCCTCACGCAGCTTGTATAGGAAGGAGTCCTGAGCTCAAAATTTTTTTAGCCATTAACCATCGAAAAAATTCTGAGCGGATGGTAGTATGTAAAGGAAATTTGTATCCTGTATACCAACTTATGATGAAAGTAACAGGGTGAGCACTGGGATATAAATCTTCAGACACGATTTTCTTGCAAAAATATTGAAGAACGGCTTTTCTGTATCTTCCTTAATTATACGTGCTGTTCACGGCCTTCGACCCACTGCATGAGAGCAGTTCAGCCATTTCAGGGACTCCAAACGCCAATTCCAGTCACGTGACAAGCCATGTGTTTACTCTCCCAGAGAGAGAGAGCTTGCGCTTAATTGCTCCTCCCATTAGAAGCTCCTTGGTTCCAAAGCTCGGAGATCTGCTTTCTGACTTGGATCATATTTTTCGCATGTGGTAGCTCTGTTATGGGTCTGAGCAAAATAAAAAATTGGAACTTCTTTTTCTGTCGCATTTTTTTCAGGTCCTGCAACTGGTTAAGTACCGTACCCCTGAAAGCCTGTTCACGCGTTAGTGTTTTGAACGTGTTCGCTCAGCAACTCGTCCGTGTATGTTGTAGCTTCATATTTTAGACACAACTGTACGCCTGCAACAAAAAGGTATAAAAATGTTTGCCGTTAGATCACATTGTTTGGCAAGTGTCTCTAATAAAGTGTCAGTGAAATACAACCGGACACTAGCTGTACAGGTTTTACAGTTTCAACGGCAGAGTAAAGCATTCGGACCCATTCAGCTACAAGACTAACGTGTAAACGTGCCTTTACAAAGAATAAGAAGAAGCTGTTGTTTCAAATGGGTGCCAATAAGAAATCATCAAACATTTACTTATAAATCTATAGTTAGAAAGAGAACGTCTGCTTGATATCACTCTTTGACAATCTATATATAAATACGCTAGTACCTACCTACCTACCTACCTACTTACCTTTTGTGTCACGCTCTTCATCATTAACAGATAGAAGGAAATTCGAGCTTTATTGAGTTCGGGAAGCTGGCGTATCTGTGATACAGCTGGTGACTTATCTCTCGGCCACAGGCCAGGTCTTTTTAATTGTTTTTTACGCCCGAAATTTCTAAGAATAAATCTTTGGGAACTTGTACCGTGGCTTACTACCAAAGGAATTCCACGGGTCCAGTTAGACAGAGCAACTTATAATATAATCCACTGGCCACTTAGACAAGGGCAGCTTCAGTAATTATTGTCAGCAAAAAGGCTGGTCGTGTAAGATATCATACATGGAATCTCAGTGTTGTTTGTGATGTTGACAGGGAATTGCCATGGTACGATGTGAAGGTTTCACTGATCTATCTGAAGCGCCTTAAGCCAGACAGGGAACGTTTCACGGGTTCTGCTAACGTAAGTAAATATTCCACGGGTCCAATGATACGCGGAGGTCAGCAGTCCTGTGCAGCTGAACAAGGTCTTTTTAATAATTTTAATGCCCCTGGGCTCTTCTGAATGAACGGCTTGGGATCTGAAAAATTTCTATGTGGGCGTGGGCACTAAGAGTGCTAGTTAAATTCAACGAGGGGGGGGGGAGCAGCGAGACACAAAAGCTAGGCCGTAAGCAGTACATTTTTTCAAGGCCTCATTTCCAGTGAAGGGCGCGTGTAACTTTTTAGGGAGGGAGCGTGTCCCCACGATCTTCCCCTGGCTACTGCACTGCAGGGAATTATGGATATTATTATCAACCAAGAGGATGGACTTGATATATCACACATCGAGTCTTTGAGTTGAAGAATAAGTGTGGTGTTACCATGCTAAAATATGAACGTTTCACGGGTCCGTCTGAAGGAGTTGCAAAACCGTGAAAGTTTCACGGGTCCAGCTAGTGAAATAGAAACGATGGAGTATTCCTTTTAATATGTAATTCCTTTGAGTTTGAAGAGACTTTTCGATGCGAGAACAGTATTTTGACGACGAAATTTTTCTTTGCTTTTCTGCAGGTGCTTTGTACCATTAGATCCCAATTTCATATCAACAATAGATTATAGTTCATCAACTGAAATGCCATTATCGATTTTAAGTTATCACTAAAGGCATGCATGCGGCTTCTTTGCTGTACAAACCCTGACGACGCCTGTACACATCCTGAAGTACCACCAAAAAGTATGATAATGTTATTTGGGATTTTTTATTTTTCACATAAATAGATTATTGTGCTCGTTATAAATGAATCATTTTCTATATTGAAATAATAAGAAGCTGTTGAACGAAGGACAGAACAGATGAAACGGGATGTTTTAATTCATTCTAATAATTGCCATTTTTTCCATTATTTTATGACTGTTGTATTAATTGGAAGCGTAATCTTGAGAAAAAATTCTTTAGTATTGAAACTAATCATGTGATCGTTAGTAATTTTAGCGTCTACTGCTGGCAATACACTGCAAGAGTCGTGAAAATGAGTTCAACATTTCAACATGTAGAAAATTTCTTCAATAAGAGAGTTCATAATCTCTGCTTCCAACTTGTAACATCGGCAATGTTCTCAACTGCGGGATCATGAAAAATAGGTTTAGCATGTAAGAATTAATTGGTCTGATATTGAAGATAATCGTCTGTGCTTTTAATTTCTTATTCTATAACCTTCCAGGATCGTACAGGAATTTTCATTGCAATATAAAACTTTATTGCTAACCCTAATCATCTTCGATTTTCATATCTAATTCAAAAGTCATTTTCTAATTAATCCTAATTCAAAAGCTCTTGGAGTAGGATTCTCAACATCTCCGTCGATCGTGAATCTTCCAATAACTCCTTCGATCTGTTCATAGTCTGTTCCTCTTTCCATTTCCTTACAGACTATAAAGAGTATCTAAATTACAACCATTCTACTGGAACAACTTATCATAATTTTGTGTCCCAGCCAAACAACTGCGAGTTTCCATGTGACCGACACGGTGCATGTTCGATTGGGCGCCAAAATTAAGCGATTGAGGCTTGACTTGTTCGAAATTTCACGTAGTTGCGTTGGCTTCGACCCGCTACAATGATTTTCATGCACTTACCCTTAATCGCTTACTCTTGAGACTTTCAGAAACTCGACGTTACGCCTTAAAATCGCATTTTTAGCAGCATCGACGTAATCGCGTTGCATCCATCTGCAACACGATTCAAAAGCCAAAGCCGTTGCCGGGACATCTGTCTTTCCTGCCTACTTTGTTTCCTTCTGTTTTGATGATAGCTTTGGATGATACTTTTCTCTGTTCTTCTGTTTCTTGGCCGATCCCCTGTTCCCATGCGCATAGATCCAGCCAGTATGGGAACACCCTCGTGCGTATGCGTTTTCCTCTTGACATATTGTATATCCTGTTTTTCTTCCTGTTTAGAGATTCCATTGTGCTGAAAAGCAGACTTAAGCGAATTCTTCGAATTATAATATTCTAATTTACCTTCCAATAATTTAGACGCCAGGGACCCATAGCTGACCGAGACCTAGGCATCAGCTCATCTCTGGGAACTGTCCTTCTAGTCCGTGACCTCATATCTAATCCCCCGTATTCCCACAGGACCGCGAGATTCTGACGCTTGCCAACTTGGACAGCGGCTACGTCCGCAAGTTTGTGGTCTGCAAAGTAGATGAGCCCGTGAGTCGCCTTTAGTGTTATCATTGATGAGATTGAATGGTTGATTTTGATGAGCAAGAAGAACATCCTAAGGAATGGAGCTAAATTAAATAAATATATAAGCTATCAGGACTTAAGAAGTTCGTTGCTTGAAATTAGCATAGTTAATACGAGTCATGCAATAGACTCCGCTTGAGACGAAATTTTTTGGACTGCATTTGTTAACCGGAAGTGTTCTTAAGCGGAGTCTACTGTACTAAGCAAGGGTTCAAGTCACCGACTTTTCTTGAGATAATATAATCCGATTTGTTGATACTTTCCGATTCTTCAGTCCTGATTATCCAGGTCTCCTCTTTCAACCCAGTTTCAGCCGTTATTCACAAGCTGACTTCGTTTGAGACGGCTGAAAACTAAATCCTGCGTAATGCATACCTCCTCCAGTTATAGGCCTATATAATGGATATAGACCATCCTATGGTTTTCTTCATTTGCGTCGTGCTGACACATTGCTTTGTTACGACTATGATCCTCGCATGTTGCTGTGCACAAGCGTACAGCTTTAACCTTGTGAAGACAGTTTATCGGCCGCACTGGCCAGTTGCTGATAACACCTGCATTCGCATGCAAGACGTTTGCGCCGTGGCAGATACCCATGCCTGGGCACCACGCCTGTCTTCCTCGCAGCTGCTGTTACAACCTCAAGGCGGTTTCACACGACCGTATTTTGCTCCCTACATGTAGCACTCCGCGTCTGAGTCCGTTACGATGTCCGTTTAATTTGCACAAAATTGCGGAACTTCCTGCAGAGGAATTAACTCTGAACTCTATAGATGAGATAGCCTATCCGAAAGTTTACTAACTGCACTTGGTAAGAGCCGCCTATAGCGAGCCGAATAACACTCTAAAATAAATTTTCTGGTAGACTCGCCTTGTTATCTTTACGAGGCCACAACGAAGCATTTGACGGTCGAAGACTGCATACAGGATACCAAAAGACTGTCGTGCGAGCTCGTCTTTAACCTTTATTAACCTTATACTCTTTACCGAACAACTACTTAAATGCGTCTGCGAGTGACTCACTGCAGCTTAAATGCTTTGAGCTTAGTTCTTTTTTCATTACAATAATAACAATGGTAGTTATTCAGCTGGTCCGGACTTTCATAGCAATAATAACAATGGTAGTTATTGAGCTGCTCCGGACTTTCATTTCAATAATAACAATGGTAGTTATTCAGCTGGTCCGGACTTTCATAGCAATAATAACAATGGTAGTTATTGAGCTGCTCCGGACTCTCATTTCAATAATAACAATGGTAGTTATTCAGTTGGTCTGGACTCTCATTTCAATAATAACAATGGTAGTTATTGAGCTGCTCCGGACATTCATTGCGATAATAACAATGGTAGTTATTCAGCTGGTCCGGACTTTCATTGCAATAATAACAATGGTAGTTATTCAGCTGGTCCGCATTTTCATTCGCGGCCTTTGGATTGAATTCAATCGGTAGCTAATCACCTTAACTTGTTCAGAACATTAGATGAGCGCATTGGCTTTGCAGCTCTAAACTGTCTTTAATGTGTTAGTAGCGAGACCAACGCTCATAGCTGAAGCTCCGAACAAGTTACAGCTAATGAGCTAACCTTAATTCACACTTGTCGTGCCAATCGATGACACCTTTGATATCGTGCGTCATGAGCTCATTATTATAGATATATATATATACATTTTTTTTGGGGGGGGGAGGCGCGTATTTCATAACTGTCGTCCGCGTACTGAGGTTCTTTGAAAATCGAAATCCCCTAAATTCCAGTCACGAACTCGTTGGAACAGAACTGTCACCATATCTGCTGCACACATGCCACTTGCCCACACATTGACAAAGCCTCCGAAATTAAAATTAATTCTCACAATGCGAGCCAGCTAGGAGTTAGTTGGCACCGAACTATCGCCACACCTATCATTACCCTTGACTGCAGAAGCTTAGGTACCTACCTTCACCAGTGCCACCACGATCAAGTTGACATTTTTCAATTCCAGTCGTAAATTTGTTAGACAGGAACTGTCACTACACCTGGTGTGTGTCTTGTTAGCTGGAACAACGTCTCTGAAATTGATATTTAATTGCTCTGAATCAAATAATTACATACTTGCTGCCACTGTTTGGGAGTGTTGAGTAATACGGTAATCGCATCCTCAAAAATTTGCTTATGCTGACCAAAAAGACGACTCTGCTTGTCACTGCCATTCATTACTTACATAGAAGAAATCTCTTGCTTACTGTTCCTTCTGCTCTTACAGCGGAACAAATTTAAGTTTTAAAATTGGCTTGAACGCATGGAACTGTATCCCTGTGTAATACTGTACGTATGGTGTATGTTGCAGGTATCTAACTGCAATGGGACGCCTACGGTAGGGAACGGGACCGCCGTGCTCATGCAGGGATTGGGGTCCGTCGAGCCCCCCAAGGCGGACCCGTCGTCCAAGTTGGGGGACATCGTCGAGAACGAGGAGGACGAACCGAAACTGGCTGCCGATGTCGTCAAAAATAACGTCAAGAATGAGCAGAAAAACACGCATGAGTCATCAACGACAACGGACACTTCAACCAAAGATGCGGCGGTTACGCAGAACGGTGACATCGAAAAGAAAATTCCCAACGGAAACGTAAATTTGGTAGGTGCTTGTGAGGGCGATAATATTTTTTTTATCGCCATTGTTTTGGCGATTTTTTGTGATGTTGACTTTAAATAGAAAACTTTCATTGGACGGTTGAATTTCATGGTTGATGTGGTGGTGACCATATTTTTGCCTTGTTACTGTTCTAGCAAAGTTTTTATACGATTGAATAGAAAACTCTTGGTGGAAAATTGAATTTTGTGGTCGTTTTGGGGGTAACAATTCTTTTTTATCTGTTATTCTGGCGATAGCTATTATTATTTTTTAGTATATTCCTATTGTGTGAGACATGAAGATACACTCGTATGTACTTATGGTATTTTTTTAAGGTTCTGCATCATGACTGCATGTTACGTTGATGATCGGATATCAGTTGGGTAAGACTTGAATGTTTTCGTTGTTTCGTGAAACGGGAGCGGTTCAAATTACCACTAGTTTCGGCGT
Source organism: Parhyale hawaiensis (assembly GCA_001587735.2). Classification (NCBI taxonomy): domain Eukaryota; kingdom Metazoa; phylum Arthropoda; class Malacostraca; order Amphipoda; family Hyalidae; genus Parhyale; species Parhyale hawaiensis. Next base: position 28,335,498 of record LQNS02007215.1, on the reverse strand, counting down.
GATTTACCATTTTTTCATTTTCACATACAACTTCGAACTTACGGTGTGGTAACTCTCTCGTAGGTCAAGATAAACCTTTTCGTATTCTTTCGTTGAATTTTGCTTTACATGTTTTTTTCAACCTCAGGACCGCGATTCAGCAGATGGCACAAGTCCTAAGCCTCTCTCGAACGGTCGAGTGCTGGCTTTATCCTCTCCAAAACCCCGTCGGAAAAAGAAATCTAAGACCAAGAAGAGCAGATTTAAGCTTGGTTCCGCGCCATCCTCATCATCTTCCTCAAATACCGACGAGACCGACGATGAAGAAGACACGAAGAAGAAAAAGAAACGCGGTCGCAAAGGCAGTAGTCATGCTGATAGTAGGAGCAGTAAACATAAAAATAATCATAATAATAACAATAATAATGATAAAGACAACTTATTTGAAGAGGGTAGTGGTAAAATCGCTGTGAATGCAGTGCACGATCCAGGCGTCTGCAATCCAGCATATTCCCAAGATGGAGGCGGTGGTGATGACGAAGCGGACAATAAGCGTCTAGGTAAGAAGACGAAGAAAAAGAAAAAAAAGTACGAAGAAGATAGCAGTGACGATTCTAGTTCCTCTACTATGACAGTTAATGATTCTCCCGCGAGTAGTCCCGGTATCCGAGGGTTCAGAAGTCTCAGGAACTCCCCCGCGAGCCAAAGAAGCGGCTTCCAAAGTGGACGGTCTTCCGTATCCTCAGTTCGTAAAGGTATTCTTAAGAAAAGCGGTTCATGTGTTACCATAAATCTAGAAGGTTGCCAGCAAAATGGCATCAATAAAAGCCATCCCAACAGCATAGTTGAGGATCCCAACGACCTCGCGGATGGAGCGAGACCGGAGTCTCTTCCGGGAGATCCCCAGCGTACCATCAACAGGGTCAAGTTTATCCTCGATTCCGGTAAGCCGGATAACATTAGTGGTAGTTATGATGACATTAGGATAGAAATGATTGAAAAAGACAGAATGGACAGAATGGATTCAAGCAGCAAATCACAAGACGGCGGCTACAGAGGACTCAGTAAAAGCGGTCGTAAGTGCCTGCTATTCTGCGCCGGCCTGCTTGTGCTCAGCGTGGCCGTCATCGTCGGTTCCTTTGTTGGTTCCGGTAAATTAAGGCAAATCGGTGATAGGTTCGACGATTCTACTGTGGCAGGCGGCAGTGCATATCGACATGCCAGTAGGTACGTTAAGAACGCCATTGAAGTCAAGTTTAGAATAGTAAATCAAAACTTTACTGAAGCGCTGCGATCCGCAGACTCTGAGGAATATAAAGATCTCGCTGAGCTCCTCGAAAACGAACTGAAAAACATTGTGCTGACGTCTGAGATCCAATTCAATGGCAACTCCGTTCTCAAATTCAGAATTATCAAGTTCGATCCGGGCAGTATTATCGCGACTTTCAGGATCGGATGGTCGTTTGTCGATCCCAACACGACGCCTCCTCCACCTCTGAACATCACCTTGGTACGGAGCAGACTGGAGGAACATATCAGAACCAATGAAGGGGCTATAGACAAGTATCAGGTTCCTGTGGACACCCTCAGTGTTGACCGTAAGTTTCGCTTCAGTGTTGACCTATAACTAGACTCATTTTATATATCATCTACAGCGCATGTGCACCATTAATGTGAGAGTAGTCTATCTTTATTATTTTCAGCTTGCTTCTTAATCATACGTTTCCTCGGGAGTGCCTGTTATTTTTGGAAGGTCAAGGTATTAGGTCTCTAAAAATATCCGTATTTCTGCAAAACTTATGAACGGCTACCCCATGTACTTCAACGTTGGCCACTGATTTTAGATTTGCAATGAAACTTGGCTTGCAGATCTAATTTTTCATACCCAATACCTATTGGCTACTCATCATTGATATATTCGCAGGTATAAATTTTTTAACAAAGCTACTAAATTATCTCAGCAGGCGCAGTAGTTGATTGTAATTGGTGAATATTAATAATTACACATTTCAATGACGCTTTTGTCCATCAACCATAACACTTGTTTACCATGAGAGAGAAGGGTGTAGTCTCTGACGAATGTTGTCAAGAAATATATTTTACTGGTAGAGAATAATAAGTTTATTGCAACCAACTGTTAGATATTTTGACGAACCAATTTGGTTGGCAATCATGCAACTACTTGGTTTAACGGTATTTTCTAATAATTTCTAGTGTACGTTACATTTATTGGGGGAGTTTTTCCTAAATTCCACGATTCCACAGTGGACTAGCTAACTGAAACTTATTAAAAAGTTGAATACAGTGCAATTTTTGACCAGTTCTTGGTGTCATAGCCCAGCTTTTTCAGTGCCAATAAAAACCGCTGCTTTACGGCGAAAATAGGAGCGACGTAGTATAATTTAAACGATGTTCCTGTAAATACACCACGTTCGCACATAGTTCTGTTACCTGTAGCCCATCGATACTGATAATATAATTAAAATTTCCTCATTTATTATTTGCGAGCGAGCAGTGGGGTAGGCATGTTGTGTTCTGCTCGACGCATGGTGCATGCCAGCTATAGATTTGTGATTTTGTGGGCCAACTCTAAAATGATGTTACCCCAATCTATGTATTCACGCACACAGGAGTCGTGAACATCTGTGCCAACAACGCTTCCGGCTGCAGCAACGAGTGCGTCTTCTCCCATGAAACTCTCCGTTTCTCGTGCGTCTGTCCCGACTATATGATTCTTCTAAACAAAACTACTTGTGTTGCCTCAGGTGAGCTGCAGTCTTCCATTATGTAATCATATAGTCCTGGTTACTAGAACAACAATGAAGTTACGGCCATATGAAATGCTATAAAACTTGTTTATTTTGTGACATTTCATCTGTGTTTTTATTCCTGACTCATATTCTCTCCTCTTATCTCTGTGACTTCATTGAACTCATTATCATCATATTTTCTCCCTTACAATCTCTGTGACTATCCAATCCCTTGTTTTACATATTATCTCACTCCAATCTATGTGACTTATAATTCAATCCCTTTTTGTTTTTACAAATATTTCCCCCTCCAACCTATCCAATTTTGTTTTACAGATGCTCTCCCTCCAACAACCACCTCAGGGGCGGATGCTATATTCAGTAGCGGTGCGAACTCAGCTGATGTGTATCAAAACGTCGTGTTCAGTAAAATCTTCAGCAAACTCGGCGACGGCAATGTGGCGCTCATCGGCATTAAAAATGAAAACAAATCGCCTCAGGCTTCTGATATCGATGGAGCATTAGCTGTATCGACATCTTCCAATGAAACGTCAAATGCCGATGATGCGTCATCTATTGCCAGCTCCACTGCATCTATAGAAGCCAGTTCTTCCTCCACTTCTAAATCTGATTCTACCACTGCATCTACACTTTCTTCTACATCATCGACTGTGGCTAGTAGTACGATCGCTTCATCGGAAGGTTCCACAACTGAATCTACCACACCGTCATCTTCTACAGCTGCATCTGTTTCATCAGCTCCCACAGCTGTAACTTCTACAACTTCAGCTGCTTCTACAGCTGGAGTAGATGAGTCACCCTCTTCAACAACTTCTTCCGTTGCCTCGTCTTCATCTGTTTCAGTTACGTCTTCCGCTCCTAGTGAAAGTACGACCGCTGCAACTACTGCTGCTTCCATCAATGCCTCTTCTGAAGCTGGTGTAACTACGTCTTCAACTCTTTCGCCTTCTGAAACTGCCTCCAGTACCACGAGCGCCTCAGTAGAAATTTCTGCTTCTGCCGGAGATGAGTTGCCGTTAGAAAGCACCGGTGAGAAGCCCCCCGTCGAACTACAGCCTACCAATGAAACGGTAAGCGTCGCATCTAGTTCTGAAAGTTCGAGTACCTCTGCCACAACGACGCTCGCGCCACTTTCTAGCAGTTCTGTCTCAACCACTCCTGCTAGCTCTACTTCATCAACAACTACTCCAACTACAACAACAACTACTACTACCACCACCACCACAACAACAATGAAGCCCGAATTGTCTAGTCCAGCTGCTCCAGTTGAACCTCCTGAAAGCAATGAAGTTGAAGTGGAAGCTGGTGAAGCTGTTGAGTCTAGTCATCTTCCATCTTCTACTGAAAGTAGTTCCAGTTCCTCTACATCTGCTTCGTCTACAACCACTCCTTCCACCACCACAACTACTACTACTACAACTGCTGCTACAACGTCTACTACTACAACTCCAGCTGCACCGGAAGCAGTTACTTCGACCACTGTTTCGACACCGTCAGCTGGAGAGCAGTCAGCGACATCCACCACGGCAAATCCAACGACCTCTTCAACGACGTCCTCGACTACATCTGCCCCACCGCCAGCAGCAACTTCTACTACTCAGCAGCCCTCTACATCTACCATCACTACTACTACTACTGCTAGTACTACCGTGCCACCCGGGCCAACTACAACTTCGGAGAGTACTCCGTCCAGCTCGACACTGTTGTCAATAGCCGTTGCGAGCGATGCCGTCTCACCAGATGAGACTGGGAGTGTGTCACCTGCATCATCGACTGCTGCTGCGCCTTCTGCAAGTATTTCTAAATCCGACGTCATTTCTTCGACTTCGTCGTCACCAGTTGTTACATCCGAGCACAGCGTCATTGCTGATTCTTCGTCTACTCTTGCTAGTGTCGGTTCAACAACTTCTCTGCCGACGTCAACCACTCCTAAAGCTGAGATTCCTGTTGTTGAACCAGCAGTCATCAATGAAATTGAAGAAAGTTCGAACGTTGCCAGCTCCTCCTCTGAAGCTTCTGTTTCTTCATCAACCGTCCCTACTGTGTCTACCACGATTACGTCTTCTGTGACGAGCGACCAATCGCAGCACACATCCGTGAGCAGTACAACGGTGCAAGTAATCAAAGCCGAAGCGATTCCTCTCGCTGATGCGAACCCTGCTAACAATACACCTCCTCCAGTCCCGACGACTCCTTGGTCGACCACCGGTCTTCCAGTCAGCACTACTACTTTGCCTTCTGTTGCTCCAGAAGACATGGCCGACAAACCTCAAACTTCCGAAACCGCTTCCGATTTAGACCAAACTCTCTCGGAGTCCGTAAGCAACGTAAGCCTGGAAAGAGTAACCCCAAGCGAGTCCAATGCTACTGCTGTTGTTAACGTAGATCCTATCAAAGACGTTACCGGGAATGTAACGACCACCACCCCTACCACCCCAGCTAGTTTGTGCTCTGGAGACCAGCATGAGTGTGACGGCCGATGTCTTCCTCTCGTTCGACGCTGTGACGCTGTACCAGACTGCTCCGATGGGTCAGATGAAGTTGACTGCGTCAAGAATTCGTGCTTCTTGAACTTCCAGGTAACAATTCCATCAGTTATCGGTTGTCTTAAGTTTTTTTTTTTTAGAATGCCCCTATTGAAAGAGGCTTTAAATATAACCGGTTGTGGATTAAAACTTAGCCGAGTAGAGCGGCTATCCGAGCGCCTGAACATTTCCCTGCTTCAACCGCGCTGCAAGCAACCATTATTACCAAAATCCTAGTACCGTACGAAATAGGTTTGACCGTTGTTGCGCTCTGCTGCTCTCAGCTATGACGATTGGAAGATCATTATGTTAGTAAAATAATATCGCAGACTCCAGAGTCTAAGGCGGACTGTATGAACAACAGTAGCTTGTACGTGGACGCAGATCTGTGTTCTGTTTCCAAGTATAATCACTGGAACGTAATTTCAAACAGCGCCATAGATCATGAACTCGTAGTGTACCAAAGAAGTTTTTTTTATTGAATATATGCATATCTTATCGAGCACCTCGTTGATACAGATTTTAACGTTCAATTGATGAATAATATATCTGAAATCTTTTGCAACAGTAGTCAGTTTCCTTCGCACTATGACAGAATCGAACTTTGCGTTTATCGAACATCAGCAGTTTAAGTAGACGTTCTCCATTCAATGAATAGTACACACAGTGGAAGAAAAGAAAGCTTGGGTAGGCAACCAAGCAAACTACTAACTGTGGATAACCGGCAAGCGAGTATAGGCCTCTGTTAGCACTGCTAGTGTCTCACTAGACACCCTACATAAGGCTACTTTCTGCTTTCATACAGCATCGAAGCTCCAGGTTTGGTTCAACAGGATAGCGCTTCGGTGTTTAGAGTTCATTCGACTTGCTCGTCAAAGTCGGTCTAAACCAAGCCAACTTGTCCGAAACCTCGGGCAAGTGCTGTGACTTCGCTGTGACAGGCCTTGGATCAATCCGCAAGGAGGCGGCCGCCAACTCAACCGAGCCACGTACACTGGAGTTTTCAGCGTCTCAAGCGTACTGAAGTTGCTTTTAACATATGCAACATGATTCAAATGGCAAAACCAAATTCTTTTTTGGGCGAGTGGTTTTGATCGACTTTGACCAAGGCCCCTAGAATAACACTCTGTCTAAGGGGCCTTGCTTTGACGAGGCTATCGAAGGAGCCCCTTGTCTACTGAGCTCTGTTATTTTGTCTTTGCGGCGCTCGAAGACTGCCTCGGGTGCGGTTAAACTGCAAAAAATTGCATCCCTTAATGATTTCTGCCTTCCATTTCTGTTCTTCAGTTAATTCTATGTTGCCGACTGTAGGGTGTTAAGTGTTTCCTTGCAAAGTCGTAAACTGGATGATTTGTCCAAAAGAACGCTTCAAAGTTTAGATAAACGCTTGGGGCTTAAGTCCGATGCGATCTCGTACTCAAGTTCTCACATTTTCCCTAGGAAGAGCGCCAATAGGTACGTTTCTTGTATGATAAGCTATCCAGTGGAGAAATAAAGGCCTTATGTTGAATTATTTATTATGTACGAGTATTAAGCAATTTGGAACTATATTTGCATGAAGTTATGCGTACCCCAGTAATGTTCGAGAAGTTGCTGGATTTGTTGTTCGTTGTAGTGCTCGTGTTATTGCTGTTATTACCCTATCTTTAAAATATTTACGCAAGATTCCTGGTGTTGTTACACAAAAATTTTCTTCGTCACAGTGCTGGAGTGGCGACTGCGTGGCGAGGCGCCAGGTGTGTGACGGCGTCACGGCCTGTCCTGGTGGTGATGACGAACAAGGCTGCAGTGAGTTGTTCCGTTTGCTGGTCTTTCTGAATTACACATGAAATTTATGGATCCGCTGTAGGATTGTACTGTATTTGTAGATGTACGTTAGATATAAATTTTCTATTTACTATTTGATAGTTTTTGCAGATAAATGTGCTAAAGCAGGTTTAAGTTATGTCTAATAACACTGAAACGTGGAATTTTTATTTTATGCCATCCACATTTTTAAAACAACTTAACTCTTTGTCTTTCGTTTGCAGACACTTGGAACTGCTTGGAGGATGAATTCCGGTGCGAGGCTTCGTTCCAGGACGCGGCCGCTTCTGACGTCACGGGTCCGTGCCTGCCTCTATCCCTCCGCTGTGACGGACACCCTGACTGCTTCAACCACACGGATGAGCGCGGCTGCGTCACGGAAGAGACTCCCTGTGGGGCCGACCAGTTCCAGTGCCCCGAAGGCTGGTGCATCCCCAACGGCTGGCGGTGTGACGGCATGGCTGACTGCGAACATGGTGAAGACGAGTTGGGCTGTGGTGAGTATCAGAGCTACGAATTTAGCGTTTTTTATGATACGAAGATGTGACAGAGACGAGCGGAGATGTTATGAGCATCAGAGCGAGGAATTTCGTGGTTTAGGGTGATACGAAGGTGTGATGCTTACGTGATGGGAGGGTTGTAATTAGTATCGGTGAAGCGCATTTAGTACTTTTGGGTTATATGAGCTTGTGGTGAGGACGAGCAGAGGCATTGTGAGTGCAACAATAGAGGCATTTGGGTTTTGGTGGCTGATGGCGCATGGAAAAGACTATATAGAGCATCTCTGGTTATATAGCTTACTGGCAGAGGTAGCGCGCGAATCTTTTTTTTGGTTCCGAATCCGAACCCGAATCTTCGCCGATTTGAGGTTCCGAACATCTGAATAACGGACCCGATTTTCAAAATTTCGGTGCTAACATTTATTCCGAATATTTGTCAACGAACCTCCGAAATCTTTACAATATAGCAAAGCGAACCTTAATTAATTCCAATACCTTCCGAACATTTCCAAATTTAAATTTTACTCATTACGAAACTGAATTTAGAGCTTTCCGATTGAAACATTTTTTAAAGATATCTACGTTATTCAGAGCAAAGGTTGAAGAATGTCTGACTAGGGTAGCCACCGGTGGCTGCGCCTCACTAAGGCTGTGAACACTCGTATCTAAACGTAACGTGTTCAATCACGAAAATGAATACGAGCTGTGCGTCAACTTCTTCTGTAGCTGTCCACACATGGAAGCGACCTTCATTCAAATGAATGATGCCACACGTTCACTTATGATATCGTTTTCTTATAGTTTTGCTCAGCCTATATATCGTGTCGGTTTGAAGTAACAGTCGTATCCCATGATCATATAGCCTGAATTTGATAGGAACAGCCTAGTTAAAAAAATATAGCCTGACAAACTGATAAAAGTGAAATCTGTACTCAGCAATCTTCTTCGTTGTCAAATCAAAGATGGCGTCAGTGTTCCTACAATATTCTCAGTTTAATTAGTTTTCTTGAATTAAATGAAAGTACAGTGATTCTGATCGTTAAAGTGAGGATAAAAAGCATTTTTATTTTCCTATCCATCATTTGAAACGCTATGGAGGATAAATCAAGCATTTATAGGTTCTGTTTACTAAATTTGAACGACGCGGTTCGTTCGAGAAAGGGACATACTTTATCCTTAAGTCTCTTTCGTTTGCTGCGGCTGCTTTTATCACATCAACGTGCTGTGTCCCTCATCGTAACGCGTTCAGTCAAACTGATGGACGCGCCCCGTTGATTTAGTAGAAAAAGTAGCAGAAAATGAGGGAGCTTGAAGAATGAAGTAGGCACGTCCCTTTTTTGAACGAGCCGCGTCATTCAAGTTCAGTAAACAGAACCTATATATACGGAAATTATCCTTCATAGCGTTTTCAAATCATGAACAAGTTGGCAAAAGCGCCTTTTACAGTCACTTTAACGAGTAGAATCTGTGTTTTCCCGTTAAACACAAGAAAACTAGATGACCAAAAATGTTATAAGAACACTGACGCCATCTTCGATATGACAACGAAGCGAATTGTTGCGTGCTGATTTCACTTTCATTGGTTTATCAGGCTATGAAGATTTTGAAAATAGGTTGTTCCTATCAAAATAGATCTTTAAGATCCTGAGATACAAATGTGACTTCAAACCAAGGCAGAATATAAGCGAAATGTAAAGAAACGAGATCATAACCGAACGCGCGGCGTCATTCATTCGAATGAAAGTCTCCTCTACGAGTGGACAGCAACAGGAAAAAATGAGGCACAGCTCGTATTCATTTTCGTGATTGAAAGCGTTACGATGAGGGACGGGTGAACTCGCCCTAACCAGCATTCTGACTGGTTGGCAGACAGCTGCGGTCACAACACGACGAGACTGTGTGTTACAGATAAGGCAATGAGGTTAACAACACGAGTTTTTTCCAAGATCAAAGAAGGGTAGCTCAGGCAGTAGCTACTACTAGTCATTGTTTCACATTACTACACACAGTCACACAGACTTGCATATCGAATACATTTCAAGCAGTAGTCATTTGAGACACACACTCACTAACTGCCTGTTTTCCACAGGCGTCACCACATCTGTACGCCGCGGAAAGGTTGAAAACCAATGTTTGGTCGTCTTTGTTTTTGAGAATATTTCTCGGAATTGGGAGGTTCGGATTCGCAAAAAAAGACGTTCCGGATCTGGAAGTCCGAATATTTTTTGACATCGGTCCGAGTCCGAACCTCCGAACCCAAATTCGCGATAAAGGTTCTCAACGCCCACCTCTGTTAACTGGTGCAGCTAAAAACATTTGGTTTGGAAAACCAAAAGAAAGTACACGAACTATACTTGTAACCCCGGAAATTAAGTTATCTCGACGAGTTGTTTGGTACGTAAGTAGAGAGAGAGAAAGAGTTGTGTGCGTGTATTGTACCGTAGTTAGTCAGCACCGTCGTCTCCAGTCTCACGACAGAAGATGCTGAGCAGAAGCTTTGATGACAGTAGTCTGGGATTTCTTTATGTGTAGCAGGGATGTGTAGAGTGTCCCAGCTACTAATTGAGGGCATCGACCGCGGTAGCACGAAGGATGAAGTCGACGAGCAGCGACGTGGTAAGTGTATGAGTGAAGATTAACTGTCATTTTGGGAGTGGATAATGCAGTTCCGTGCACACTTTACTTTTTCTCTCGGCAACCTCGGCACTTCTCCAAAACAGCTCTAGGCTGTTGATTCCGCGACCTATCTTTGTGTCACCTGTTCATCAGAATTGCAGATTTCACGCTCGTCATTACGGGAAGTAAAACAATCGCCGATACTTTGAATGGCTACGGAGTGATGATGGGTATTTCTTTGTCACAGAGCTCGTCGCATTTTTAGGCATCTGCTCAAGATTTGAGGAAAACGAAATTTCGTTTGTGTGTTGACTGTATACGAGATGATTACGGTTAAATGGCAACAAAACTTTCCCCCGTCTTAATACCACCAGCCGATCAGAATTCGGTGTTTAAGGAATACTAAGGCTCGTACTGAATGTTTGTAATAATTACGGAACAGTGAAGGCCGTAAGTCAAGCTAGAATTTGCGTTTTCATCGCAGCAGTAGGAAATTACTTTGCAAAGCTTCCCGAATGAGTATCATGCATAACGAAATGAAGTTCCCCTTGCGTCAGAACACGTTCTGATGACGTCATTCGTACGCAAAGTTTTCCTTAGCGAGAGTTAACTTGAACATATTATCTACAGTTTATTATCTACAGCTTGATATGAGGTACAGATTATTTGGTTTTCATTGTGTCCTGCAAAGTGCGCATCGAGTTATATTCGTTCTGTTAAGCAAAAATGCCAATCAATTTTTATTGTTCTCTCCTGCAAAAGGCGGCTCGATTCTTCTTCGTTCGTTCTGTCATGCGAAGTGAGTATCGAGTTGTATTCGTTACATTGTGCAGAGTGCGCTATACATATACCGTATCCATTATATTGTATTGAGTGAGCACTGCAATTCATTATGTCCCACAGAGTGCGGTGGGCTGGACGAGGCAGCGTGCACTGTGGGGGGTTGTGTGCCCACCTTCCACCTGTGTGACGGGCTTCGCCAGTGTCCCGACGGGTCAGACGAGTGGGGCTGTGTCAGGATCAGGAACTCCACTCGCCGACTTGAAGTTAGGTAAGTGATCATGTGATCATCTGCCTACGCTAGCCAGTAAACTTCAGCTTTGTTAGTGACTCGTCAACTACAGAATCTCATCAAACTGCAGGCGCTCGCATTCATGAAATGATGGTAAAAATAATTACTTCATCAAACCCCAGTTCGTCAACTAATTCGGTTCATTCAGATCTCACTCTTTTTCCTTGAATGTTAGATTATTGAACTAGAGCACTCTGAGAGCGCATACCTCCGCCAAGCGAGGCAACAGTAGCAAAAAATTCAAAGTGGCTCTAAAACCATAATTTTCTTTGTATAAATTCCAAAATTTAATCATTCGTGCCTTTTGATAGTGATAACAGCTTGTGCAATTTTCTTGAAGATCCGCTCATAACTTTTTGAGTTATACTGCTAACAAACGTTATGACAACCATGAGTCAAACATACAAACGAACAAACCGATCTGCACCAAAATTTAATCATTCATGTCTTTTAACATTACTAACAACCTCTTTAATTTTCATAAAAATCCATTCATTATTTTTTGAGTTATTGTGCTAACAAGCATAAAATTAAAAACAGTGACAAACGAACGAACAAACGGATCATTACTAAAATTTAGTCATTTACTCTTTGTTTTATACCTAACAACTCATGTTATTATTATTATTACTAGCTGGACCCGTGAAACTTTCACGGCTTTGCAAGGCCTTTCAGACAGACTCGTGAAACTTTCATATTTTAGCATGGAGACACCACACTTGTTTTTCAACACCGAGACTCGATGTGTGATACATTATGTCCA
>LQNS02007215.1:28299421-28317137 GCA_001587735.2 Parhyale hawaiensis | reverse complement strand
AATGAAGAACAGAAGAAAATTAAGAAGCAAATAAGAGAAGAGGAGATTCCGCACCGGCCTAGAGGCATTACGCAAACGTATAGGTTATTGCGTGAATTCTTCACGCACGGGTCCACTAGTGCATAAATAATTACCCCTCTCTTCTCGTTTAGCGGATTATTCTATTGGATTTTATCAACGTTTTTTACTTACCTTGTAAGATTGTTTCTCCCTTCCAGAATGACTCAAGCGAGGCTGGGCAACCGATATTCGTTTCAATAAGTCAACAATCATATTTAACGTCGCTGTGTTTTATCTTCACAGAGTGTGGTGCCTGGACGTACCCTCCACCTGTCGCTCCCGAAGACGATGCGGATGACTCGCCCTTCGAGTGGCCATCGCTGGCCATCCTCCTGCACACCCCGTCGTTGGAGACCGAGCTGGATGAGGTACCGCGCACGCCGACCTTCACCCACCCTTGTGCCGCCTCCGTCCTGTCCCCGATGTGGCTCATTACAGCCTACTCCTGCCTGGCCTCTCAGTAAGTCCCACTTTCCCTTATACGGACCTACTAAACCTTCGCTTTCTCTTAGGAATTATATTCTTTGAAATATATTTTACGAAAGACATTTGTTTTACTGGGTTAAAGTGACATATTCATTAATCCCAAAAGTGGGCGGTGTCACCCTCATGGGGGTGAGGCTAGGACCACTGGCCGTAAGAGCTGCAAAAAGAGTCTACAGGGAAGAGAGCGCAGTTGCTGGAAAAACAAAGTTTTTATCTCTTCTTCCATGCTCCGGGCAGCTATCTGGAAAGATGAAAAAAGATTTGATGCACCCTCTAACTTCTAAATATTTGAATAACGACTATTATTTCATCTTATGAAATAGTTTAACAATTGGGGTTGCCCTGTGATAGGATAGGTTCTAATGTGGTGTGCCTTCTTGAGCCAGTTAGCTACATGTAGTAGCGAGCATTGCAAGTCCATCTACATGCCTGGGCCGTAGCAGCCGTAACTTGAGCGTGCGAGCGTCAGACCATATGGGAACGAGTCCTAGAACGGATAATTTTGTAATACATATTCTGCAGTGTAGTAATGAAGACTATGTAACCCTATGGAATAGTGTAATATAGGAAGGCGACTTTTGGATTTTTATGATTAAACATCATAATCTTAAACTGATAGAATATTTCAAATAAAATCACTGACAATCGTACTTAGTATTAACCGCTTCATTTTTTCTTTTTTTTTTAGTTTTTAAATGTTATTGGGTTTGTGTTCACCTTTCTGTCCTTTGTATTTTACAAAAGCTTTAATCCTGAGGATGTGGGCAAATTTCCCAAAATGCTTTTGTTAATTCTACTGCTTTTAGTCCGACATAATTTTAGAAATTGCTTTGGCTTTCATCTTTATTTCATACTGAAGCCATTTTAGCTTCTTTTTAAAAAATTGCGCGAGTAGTTTCTTGAAAGCTAATCTAACTAACTACCCTTCCATCCGTCTAATCATTTATATACTTTATTCGATGTTTGCTTAACTGTCGTCTGTAAATATAAACACATTCCTAATGTGGGAACAGTTGGGTAACATTTGGAAATTAGTACATTGCTGCGGAGAGCTTGATTATGTAACAGCTTGGTGTTTGACCCACTAACGTATACTGTCCATATTTATTCCTAACAGTGCAGTTTTTTACCCGATATAAAAGCTCAATATATCAGTGTCAGTGCCACTCGTACGGAAAATGACTTTTAATCTATAACTAAAGATAAAAGAAGCGAATACTTCCACTTACAGTAGATATCCTTAATGATATTCATCGTTTGTTTGATCGTCTTCTAGACCCGGAGGAACGCGACCGGACACATGGGCTGCAGTGACGGGGCAGGGCGCCCCCAGCACCAAGTCTTCAGATGCTCAGCTCAAGCACGTCTCCCAGGTAACATCAGTTCTTCCTTTTCCAATGTATATAGTCACACAACTAGAACATGAGTAAATCATTTAGTATCCAACTATCGACGACTGTGCCCATTGCATTAGAGTGCCCAGCATCCCAAGCTTGTCTCAGAACACTAAAGATGTCATCTACTCGCACGGCAATGGCTAGTTTTGCGGAGCTAATGCGTGGTAGGCAGCGCGTCCTTTTGGAGGGAAGGGCTGGGCGTACACCACACGAACAGCCGCTTGCATGTTGCTGCCGCCGCAATGTTAACCCAATATGCTTCACTAAGGCACAACCTCACCTCCCAACCAAACTAGTTGGTTACTTGCTATGGTCGCGCCCAGGAAGCAAAGAATGCAACGGGAGGACTCATTAGGACTAAAGTAAAACTTAGCCGTGACCGCACGTGGCAAATTTACATCACATCGACGAGTCGAAGTATTTGAGTGTGGGACCTCAGGCCTTCGTATGTTGTTTTCTTGAACATATAACCGTATTTTTTATTGATTTCATTCAATCTCCTGCTCATGACTGGCCAGCTACTTGAGCTGCAAAATGCCGTAAAATGTTGTCGCCAAGTACAGAAAGTTCGAGCAATATAGGCTGTTACTGTGGTTTCTTTCGCGTACAGAATTGGCTATAATGGTGCTTATATTTGTTGCTAAGGAATAAACGTGTTCTGTGAAGAGCACTGTGAACGGAATATGATGTGTAAATAAGGCTTCGATCCAGAAAAACAAGTTAAATCTGGTCACCGAAAGGGAACAAATTCGGCCCTAGTGCTGTGAAAGTTTCCACCAGCGTGTACTGCAATTTTCTATAGAAAATTGTTAAATTAGTACATATTATCTTAATTTATTTGGACATGACAGAGTACAGCGAACGATGCACCAGTTTTGTCAAGGTTAGGCCTAATGGTGACGCGCTGCCATTCACATATACCTGTTAACTATTGAATTTTGTTACTATTTAACGTTGGGTATGAATATTGAAGTGATCTGATGAAGTTTGATCTACTATTGATGCGAATAAAACTGCGAACCAACCGATTGCAATTACTTTCTACTCTATTGCCTAATTGTAACTTTAGCAAATTTCAATTAGTGGTGAGAAGCGAGAGAGCTAGGTTATACTGCTATTACCGGGTGCACCTGATCGCTTCTGCCTTCGTGGCAAAGTCCGAAAGTAACTATAGGAAGACTATAATTATGAATGAATAATTATGAAAGAATGAATTATAACCAAAGTTATACGCGCCTATTGTAGCGCCACTAATTACGAATTTAGAGAGTGCAAACTACTTTCAGACTGGTAAAACTAGTTAAGCTCAGCGACAAAGCTCCAAATATGAGCGGCAAAAATGGTCAGAAGCAGCAACGGGACTCTGCATATATCGAAAGTACAATCCAGCGAATCAGGGGCCAAAACTCCTGAATGAATGGTTAAACTTTGCCCACTTGGACGAGCTCACAAAGTTCCTATCCGCCAAATAGCAGCTGTGCCACGTCAAACTATGATTCGCTGGATTGCGACTATCGCCCGACTGAAGTCCCGAAAGTCAGCCGCTAGATTGCCCAATTATTGGTTTACGACGGTTGCAATAAAAATCGATCTAGGTTATACCGCCCTCAATCAATGGTTTGCGACGATCACCGCTCGAGATGCAAATCCAGGTAATCTCAAAGCCAAATTGCTATTGACTGTTAGTGTTGGTGACAGACCACAGATCTCGCTAAAGTAGTGCTGCTCAAAGTGCAAAACTAGAAAGCTATGTCCGAAGACGGATACTGATAGATCTGGGTTTCAAATTACAAGCACTCACCTCATTTTAGCCCAATTTGTTCATTTACCAAGTCCCACCCAGTCATTAGGCGTATCGGGCAGCGATCGCAGCAACCAGCCCATTTGAAGCTACTGTCGCACATTGAAGTTCAACTCGGCACAAGGGAGTGGCAAAATCAAAGAGACTCAGAACTTTGGGGTATATTATTGCCAACATATTTACAATAGAAGCAGTATTTACAAGGTGCAGAATGTGGTGGGCCTAACTTCCAGGGATAAGCATCAGTACGGCCTCAGTATCGGGCAACGGCATTAAGTAAACAAACACCAGGCCTACCCGACCGCCTTAGCCGCACAAACTTCACAGCCTACCGGCAAAGGCCAATTTACCGACTCGCATATTACAGCACCATGGCAGCCTTGGCACAGGCGACAACTCGGGAGTGCACAACCTCACACGCTGGATACCAGTTCAAGAGTGAGCTGCCGTGCTACGTCATGCCTCTACAGTGTGTACTTGTTCTTCATGGGGAGGGTTGAGGAGGGCGGGCGATTGGCGTGAGTTGAGGTAGCAAAGTCGCCCAGGCGACCTGCTATAAATGTACCTACTTAATCTTGCCAGAACTTGAGACAGATGCATCGATTTCGCCACTCTTCATTGTGTTGTTGTTATACGGAACCCAGTTACGTTTGAGATTTGCCATAAACTCTATTTACGAGTAGGATGTAGTTTTAGGCTGTCGTTAGGGCAAATCGAAGTGGGTGAAATGCCCAAGAACTTGTTCCACAGGTAGAAACCAACGCTCCTATCTAAAGTTCCACACCAGTTGAAGCTCAGGAGCTTAGCTTAACTCGCCTTCGCCGTGCCACTCGATGACGTAAAAATTTTGAGACGTTGTGCAGTCCGACGTAATGGATGGACACTGCATTCATATTAATTACTACGTAACTTATTGTTAGTACTGCGACGTGACGATGATGAATTGGTGTTAACCCTCATGTATAGCGCTTGCCATCCTCTATAAAAAGAATATTTTCACTAATGCCAGTTCTTACGACCATCTCTAGTTTTGCTTTGTTGTTGCAGTGTTTTAATCAACTTAATCCTTCCTTTTGCTCTATGCAATTCACATTGAGGCTGTTGATACATAGCTGACAAGAGCGTGGACACCTCACGTGATATTCAGTCCTACCGCAAAAAATTGCCTCTTAGCAACAGGCTCAATCCTGCGCATTCTGCATGGAAGAACAAACTCTCAACCGTCTTGCTAGTGTGGGTACAGTAGCAATTCCATCAATATATACTAATCTTATTAGCCGAACTTCAGTCATAAGCGTTGGTTTCGTTACTTCGACCTAGCTTCATACGATAATTGTGAGTCATTTGCTCATGAGTTGGCTTCAAACTCAATCTCTTTGGGCTGTCTCAAAAGCAATCAGTTTTGAAGGAAATGTTTGAAATTATACTAAAATTCTCGAATCCAACGCCCATGAATTACATCCCGACTAACGGCATTACCTATCGCAATGGAACAGTCTTGGTCGATATTTTCATTTTACTGAACATTCTCAATGGTTACATTCCATCTCGTCCATCAGGTCGTCCCGTACCCTGGGGCCAAGCGACAGGAAGGCCTCTGGACCGGTGACTTGGCCCTGGTACGTCTGGTGTCTCCACTGTCCCTGGACCAGCACACGCGTACCGTGTGCGTGGCCACGGATCCAGCCCCGACTGCTCCTCTGGGTCCCTGTGTCTTCGCCAGTTGGAGACCTCGCAGTGATGACAGTAAGTTATCAATCGCTGTAAGAAATATATGTAGGTACTACTCTTCCAAAATGTCTTTAATTACAGCTCTTGTCCTACTAATGTTTTCCAATAAATAAATCGATCACTGAAGTTATGCCGTTGTGTTTTTAACCAATATCTTCTTGTCTTGGGTCTTAGACCACACACTACTTGAGTGCCCACTCTAATTCCAAAGTGGGCCTGATGGCAAATTCATTAATTAAACTTTAATAAAATCTTTTCTAGTCAACAGAACGACTTCAAACAAAAAATAAACTGTTCTCGGTGTTGCAAGAAATGTTTTTATCAGTAAGAAGCACAAATTCGTAGCAAAGTATCAGTTGTGGACAAGGATAATTGACTTTTCAGACACTAAAAATGACATGAAATTTGTTAAAATTAAGTTGACAATTTACTCCTGGCCGGTGCTCAAGTATGCGTACTTCCTTCCAGTAGACACTTTCCTTGCCTTTTATATTTCAGGTCGCTTTGTTGACCAAAGATTTTATCCAGGTTTTATTAATTTGCCGTCAGGCCCACTTGGGAGAAGTGTACAGCCAATTATACATGTACAGTGGTGTGCTTTGTGCTCGGAGTTATCTGCTTGTTTGCTAATTTTCGTTCATTTAATCGGGTCAGTTGGTCGCTTGGAGAATAAACATATATATATATTTGCTCGGCCGTACGGTCTGTCATCACAAGAAAAACTGTTAGCCTGTTACATAGCTCTTCCGATGTGGAATTAGCGGTACCCCTTTTTTTTCTGATTTGGAGTCGAAAATCATTCTAGTATGTGTACTTATATTTCAAAATCGAGACCACGAGCCGCAACAATGAAGAGTTATCAATACAAATTTGTCAGCCCGGGCATACGCCTCTCATTATTGAAATAGGCGATGGCACCCCACACATTAAACATCTTGACATGATTTTGTCGTAAATTGCAAGTGTTAATGTTTAGGCAGAGATCCGGTTGAACTGGCGTTTAGTGTTGCTCGCCTAAGATTATTCTCTGCATCTCCAGCCAGGGAAGGTTGACTGGGGCAAGGGCCGATTGCCTCTCGCTCCCCGTGGAAGGCACCAGGCTTACTGGGTGATGGAATAAATTGCCAGGGCGATGGAGCCCACCTACTGGTGCTTTGCCTGCCCATGCCCTGAGAAGGGGGGGATGCTTGTGAACTTTTAATCCGTTCGAACCCAACCCTCGTTCCGGTGGGTCTTGAAGTCCATAGGACACATCAGTACGAGACTTGTCAATGTGAAGATGCTCGCAGTCCAGCCAGCTTTACTTCTACTTCAACATTAGCCCCATGCCTTGTGTCAGATTTGCAGTGAAGCGTAGAGGTAGAGTTATGATAAAAGAACAGTCAGGAAACATAGCTTCTAGCGATTGGAAATGATGCTATGGCACATAAACTGCCAGCTCGTGCTACTGCAGAAGTGTAAGTGGTGAAGTGGTGTAAGGCCCGCATTTCGTCTCCGCCTGTTCTTGCTCCCTTGGTTGCGGGGTCGGTAGGATTCGGAGATTTTGGTGGGCCTGGAATCGGAGTCAAGCAGTAGCTTGCCCCAGGAGTAGGATGAAAATAGGCCTCTTTTATTAGAGAGTTACGCGGGTGTTGGTGTTGGAGGAGTCGGAGTCGAACACTGACTGCAGTCAGTAGTCGGGGTTGCTCTTGGTGTCCTTACTACTACGCAGCCCTGCCCATTCCAAAGCGCATACATTCCTATATTTCGTACACTGAAACTTCCGCAGAAAGCAGCGCCCCCTACTGGCAGCAGCTACGGCCGCTCCCAGTGACTGACCAGATGAACCTCACCATCTGCAACTCCACACACTACAGGGGGCGGCTCTCCACAGCCCATATGTGTGCTGAACTGGAGGAGCTCCAGCCTGCTCCATGTCATGTGAGTTTCGGGTGCAGGTTTACTGTCTAATTGAGATAAATTATTAATACTTTAACTGCACTTTTTTCTACTTTTTAGGCAGATTATCTATATATTTATTGGTTCCTCAATAAATGTTTTCCCCACATTACAATTAAATATGGCGCAAAAAATGTTGACAATCGTAAATGGTAAGCGTTGTCTATAGTAAAAGTATTAAAAGGAGGTGTGAGATTTTGCATACAAGTCCCCGCTTAAAAACTTCCTCGGCTTTCTACGTGTACGTGTTAGCATTATTTCAGTCACATTTTCACAATGGAGAAGTGTTTTATGGTAGATCAAGCTAACCTACCAATTTTAATGATGAAAAGGCTTTTATTTTGTAAAGCCACATAGGTAGTCCACTGATTTATTTTCAAACTTTCATGGCTGATGGAAAAAATAATTTGTTAATTTTGCCGACGAAAGTGCTCTTCATTTTATTGAGTCAAGCGCAGTCTTGCGATTTACTTTTGATATTTGTATGAACAGTGCGAACGGAGCATATTGCTTTTTATATTATATCCGCAGGGCTATGGAAGTCTACTGACTTGAATTAATTTACCAGGAAAAAGATGGTTAGATGATTTTTTTTTTTTCAGATACGACGGCCTTCCGATGATTGTTTTTAATTTCAGGTAGACGAAGGCACTCCTATAATTTATTCTTTTTTTTTCAATTTTTCTGGAAGATTAAACTGTTCATTATTTTTTTTTTTAAATTTCATGAAGACTATGTATTCCGATAGTAAATATTTTTAATTTTTCAGGGCGATGAAGGCAGCCCCTTGATGTGCCTGAGCAAGGATGGGTCGTGGCAGTTGGAAGGACTTCTCAGCCATCACAGCAACTGCGGTACCGCCAAACATCCCGCCATTTTCACTGCTACTCGTGCTCTCAACACTTGGATCCTCAATACCATCGGTATAGCGAAGACTTCCAAAGCGTTGGCTTTAGACACCACAACCACCACGGCAGCTCCTGTGATCACTCCGGAGGCAGTAGCCGAGCCTCTTCCTGACGTGGATGACTCCGTCCTTCCAGAAGCCGGCGCACCGAGCGGAAGCATTCTAGATTCAGACGTCGCTCCTGCTGCTGAAGAGGAGCCCAGCCCTGCTGTTGTGGAAGAAAACGAGCAGAAGAAGACCAATAGAGATGATCTGTACGCCAAAGGCGTAAGGAAAACGGTTGTGGCACCGTTAATTAGCGACGTTAAAGCCGCTTCTTTGACCGCTGCTTCTAACTCCTCTGCGTTTGGAGAAGAGAACGTCCCAACGGCCAATGAAGTATCGGATTCGGCTGCTGCTAAAACGGTTGAGGATGAGGTAAATTCAGCACCCAGTCTTTTGCTATCGTCGGATAGAGTCGTGCCTGAACCTCGCAATGCCGTCTTGCCTGCAGAACCTCTTGTAGAAGAGGTTGATGACAAAGCTAACTCGGTCGATCTGAGTGCTAATTCGGTCACTTCTCATGAAGTTCCAACCGACAATGAGCAAGTTGTTGCTATTCACAGTGATTCGCTACAAAGTCCGTCATCCGCCCCCGTTGTAACTGCTCAAGATACTATCCCTTCTTCCGCTGATTCTTCTGTTGTCTCTGCTGTGGCATCCTCCTCCCCCGTCACTTCTCAGTTACCGTCTTTCGCTACTTCGGAATCGGTATCTACTTCTGTTTCTGTAGCATCTGAGTCTTCCCATGATCCCCAAGAATCGTTTTCTCACCAACCGTTGTCGACATCTAGTCACGCCGATACATCACCTGCATTCTCTCCATCACCACCTGTGGTGACAGCGTCTCCCTCGACTTCTCCGTCATCATCCACTCCACAGATGTCAACACCTTCGCTTCCACCGTCCTCTGCTGATCCATCACAAGCATCGCCCTCACCTCTGTTGTCTGCTTTGATAAAAAATTTTTAGATATAAATTTCTCATCAAAGCCCACTAGTGATAGCCAAGTGCTGTGGTAAAATGTGATGACTAGCTAGGAATGAGGAAACAATGGAAAATTTTTTTCGCTTCCCGTATTTTTAGACAGTTATTTGATATCATTCGGAGGTTCTACAAGTAATGTGTACGGTACGGCCAAGGAAAACAAATTTGCAGATTTATAATGGTGAGAGCAAGTACTTCAGTTGTATTTTTTTCTTAGTTAGAGCAGTTCTGGAAACTTGTGCGGCGCTAGAGTCCAGCAATGTTTACCGTGCGCAGCTCAACAAACATTTCAGTGTGTTTGTGTGTGTATGTTGTTTACTTTTTCTGGAAGAAGATTTAAAAGTGCCTCAGATGATAGTTAGTCAGAAAACTGTTATATTTTGAGTGCATATATTGTATTGAAGAAGTATCTCTGACTGTAAGTACAGCAAGCCGCAAGGTTGTGGCTTACTCAAATGAAGCGTTACCGGTATATTTTAATGTTAACCCTTGTCACGTGTCCGCATAGCACATTCTTGCTAGTTTGCTGCCATTCTAGGTATGTTGTCTATTTAAAACTGCAGAGTGCAGTGACTTCCAACCTATACTTATCTGTAACTCGTTCGTTGCGTTAGGTCTGCAAAAGAGAAAAGTTTGAAATATGTTTGATAATCTTATATAGGTATTGGTTTACATTTTCTACCAATAGGAAGGACAGCATAGCAAATCATTCTAGTTAATTGTAAATAAACTGGGCCACAGATTAGCAAAAAATGAAAGTAATGTGCTAACCGTGTGGGACTCGATGCAACCAACTTGATGCATTGACTAGCACGGCAAAGGCAAGTTAATTCACGCTCATTAGGCTTAACGTGTCTGAACGCCACAGAGGAGCGTTGGCTTCGCCATCTCGGATGTAGTTTCAGTTGTAAATCCAAATCAGTTACCCTTGAGGCGGTTGAATTTTCTCTGCCTCAAACGTATTCAAGTTACCCAATCCATGCAGCATGATCCAAAAGGGCGATGTCAACGTTCCTGACTGTAGTGCGAACAGCTCAAGCTGAATTCGATGTCGCCTCTCTAATCGGTAATACATTTTGTTCACTCTTTCCCTTATTCTGTTGCGTATATGCAGCATTTTTAAAAGTTATTTTTACGAACAGGGAAGATTATAGCAGGAAGTAAAGGATTGACTATAACCGAGCGAGTGATCATATGTGTTCACTTCCACAGTATTCTCGAAATTACGAAACCGTTTTTTTCAGTTCGCCCGGTAAAGGGTTAATTAGGTATAGGAACGCGACGTTGTTTTAATCTTGAATACAAAGATGCTCTCGCATGACTAGCACTCTGATTGTTTTCTAACTTGAAAGATATTTACGTTTCTCATTATGTTTATTACTGTGACAGAAGCCTTCCATTTGTTCTTTAGAAGGTTGATGTCGATATGCGCGACAATAACGATTATTATGACGTCCAAGTGCCATATACATATTGTGTTATTTTCTGGCATCGGATAATATAAACTGTTTCAGGGGCCAACTTACCTTAACTATGGGCCATGTGAATGCGCAGTGAACTACCGTGAAATGATGGAGTGTATTCACAAGGCAAATAATAAATTTGGTGAAATAGTTTGATAGTAAAGCTACAGTACAGCAAGAACTATTTTTATCTCTATGTCGAGTAGTGTAAAGTGAGAATAATATGCATGTTTCCGAGTTTTTGTCTAGTGTTATCTAACTTATGTTCATAAGTTAAGAACACAGTGCAATACAGTCACAGATAAAGCTATATTTTTATTGTTTTTAATTATTTAGTTCCGTCAAATTCTGTTAACGTTGCATTAGCTGATTGTGGTCGCTTTGATGAAGAACAGCACACTGGAGTGACCTCACTAATGAAGTCTTGGTTCAAGGAGTGTACGTAGTAATTATATATTTCGGAGAAGCGGACGTTCACATGCATAAGCAGAATGATGGACAGTCACGTCATTGTGAATCCGTGGAAGCTTGAACTAATACAGTCCATGGCTTACACTCAAAGCCCGCTGCTACGGGGTCTATCACAGAGAGGCAGGCTGTACCTGTAGCACAGCGTGACATGCAGGAGGAATTTTGTTCTCCACCTGCTGCTGCTCGCGGTAGCAACGAACGTTGGGTGCTGCACAGTTGTGCCGAGAGTCCCGGGAACGATCCCCACTCCAGGTGACCGATCTTTGTGCAAGGCGCGCTGAGTCAGCAAATTTGCTTGGTGCGTATAGCTATCGTGGGGGTACTTATTTTTGGGTAGAGGGGTCGCGAGTCGCTGAACCTATCGTTTCGGCGTCATCGTTCTTAGCGTCTGCAACTGTACTTACTCCTCTGGAGAGCCAGTTGGCCTACATACATAGTGTCTGCCGCACGAACCAGTGCGTGTGGGTTTCCCAGTGCAGGGTGCAGTTAAAGTTGACTTCACCTCTACCCGACCTGAGAAGAATAAAGCTTCGCTGCTCCACTTCTTGCTGCCGTAGCTTGTGACCAATGGAAAATCCTATGACGAGTTAGCTCCACAGTGCAAGTATCCGTCCGTTGGACTTGGGGGTCACTGACGTCTTAGTTATGTAAATTGTCTGGTAAATTTTTTATATTATTGCAAAACTTCTGGACTTGTTGGTGAAGCGGTTGGGTTTGGAGACGTCGGTGCATGTAATTTCATAGAACTGAAATTTATATCTTATCAATATTGCGTTATTATTAATTAGGTCGAGTGCAGTCACAACTAATAATAAGACAGCTGCAAATGGGCTTTTTTTTACTATCTTAGCTAGCAATGTAACATTTTTCAGTCACGAATTAAATGCTTAAGTTAAGAATCTTGCAGTGTTATTATTCTTACAATACTGCTATTATTATACAGTTATTTTAATAGTAGCGAAGCATTGCAGAAATAAAAATAATAATAATATTGATCACAACATTGTGACAATTATGATGTTTATTACATATTATTAAGAACATTTTCCATGATATTCATTTTTATGTTATTTTTCATTTTGAATGTATTTATGATCATACTTATCATCATAATTATGATTCTACGGTTATGATAATTACTCGTGCCTTAGCAGTATTGTTACGCTGAAGCTCTTTGTAAATAGTGTAAATGTACTTGACTATTATGAACATTTTGTACATATATTTCCACACCTCCTGTAGCTCAATTTTTTGTTCTCGAGGCTTTGAAATATTATGGATGGAGGGGTTTATGTACCTTTTGATGTGTCTACATGTAGAAACTATCTACATTGTCCATTCGCAGTGTTCTTCAGTGCATTTTTCCCCATTTCTCTGAACGTACTACATATCCCGTCGTTTTCCTCTCGTGCATCCCCGTGGGACCGATAGGTGGACTCCAAATGTATTAGCGCGCAGTCAAGATCACGCGCTACTGTGTGCGTGGCAACCATTTCCCCCTCCCCAAAACTAGCACCAAGTAGAGAACGAGTTGGTTAAAAAATCTAGCTTTGATTTGGGAACTTCTGTAGTACATGATACTAATAGGTAGCATACCTACTACTGGGCTATTCAAAAATCACCACCCTTTTCTTCAATGTTCTCGGTCGTGACCAGTCTGCTGGGAGAACCCATTTTGCAGCAACGGATCAAGAAAACTTGGAACAATAGATACGACCTTGGCATCAGATGCTACGTCACACTTGAAGTCTTTAGGTGACCATCGCTCCAAGACTGAATCGTAAAGACTTAAAGTTAGGAGACCTGACAAATTTTTCTCGTGTTTCAATCTTCGATATTTCGTCCCATGGAGTGCAGCTTTTGTCTGGATGGTTCACAGATCATAGAACTAACATTTAATCCATACCTTCATGACAAGTTTATATTGAAGGCAGCGGCAAGATTATAAATAAATGGGTAAAAAATAAATGTTTAATTACATAAATTTGCGAGTAATCAAATATATGTAATATAACCACACGCTGGTCTTTCTTATTTTGTTTTCATAATAGTCCTTGATCACCGATTATTTATCTATCGGTTTGAATAAATCAGAAGCGTTGCTGCTGCCAGACATTGTTTAGTACGATACCTTGCTCAGTGCATCTCTCTACGTTTGTACTGAAGCAAAGAGATTGGTAATATCAATGCTGATAATTGACATCGCACAAACTCTATGTTTTACTTCAGGTTTTTTCCGTGCATAATTGAAAATTATTTTTATTTGTTCCCTATCTGTTTATAAGTTTTCTTTTTTGTAAAACCTTATCTTTTAAGCTCTAGGATGTTTTGCTGTGAATGATACTGCAAGCTTGGAGCTGTATACAAGCTATTTTTAACTGAACCCTATATCGGTAATGTATATGAGTGATAGCTAGCTGTGTCCTGAATTTGGTGGAATGTTCCATGTGAAATTATTGGTACGACTTACAAGACTAGGAAAGAAGACGTATTTTGTACGGTTAGAAAAGACAATGTTATCCAGTATTATAAGTATAAATGGCATGAGCTCGTAACTGCTGCGTTATTAGTATGTGATTCAGTGGTTATTTATGCATTATAATTGTTAAGTCATTTGAAATTTGAAAACTTGGCTTCTCCTAAGCTCTGTCGATAATGGTAAGTATACCTGCCATTTCGACGGTGATAGGTGGGACTGATACAATTATAATAATTCATTGGCGCTCATTAGTCTATTACTTCTTCACGACGGGAGGATCTTTATACAAATTTGATTATACATAGTCAAGATTTAGAAAAATATATTGCATGATCAGGTGGTTCATTGGGGTGTCTGATGACGTAGTTTTCCAAGCACCGAATCTGGAATTGATT
Source organism: Parhyale hawaiensis (assembly GCA_001587735.2). Taxonomy (NCBI): domain Eukaryota; kingdom Metazoa; phylum Arthropoda; class Malacostraca; order Amphipoda; family Hyalidae; genus Parhyale; species Parhyale hawaiensis. The sequence continues at coordinate 28,302,983 of LQNS02007215.1, read as the reverse complement.
TGACAGCTGGAGCCAATTTTTAGGGAGCGTTATTTGGTGTGTCGCCCGTCATGAAATGGCTTCCAGTATTTCATGTATGACACAAATGACTTACTCATTTACTAGAAAAGGAAGTTGTACTGTGTTGTCCTGTCGTAAAGTACGTCCGTAGTTTTTTTTTCTATGAAACGTGTGAAGTGTTCGCGCCTTTATATTTTATTTAGAATGTGTAAAGCAATACAAGCTAATCAAATTAACTATTATATTTCCTAGTGTCTGTTGCTGGAAGGCCTCATTTCATTCTTTAGAGTATCTTATATGAGATACGTTGATCACGAGTAGCCGTGGTCCGCAACAGTGTACTCAATCTTCATGTTATTGTCGAGACGTTATATAAGCAGTAGGCTACGCGATAACATTAAGCCCAGTATCTCCTTTTGGTTACGGCGGGAAAACCCTTAATTTAATAATAATGAAGCCCAGTATCCATGTGAGAAAATACATAAAGTACATTTCGTAGACAGAAGTGTAACTACCTTCAAGAGTCTTGTTATTGCTAAGCAAAATAGTCGTCACACCTTCTTCTGTGGGTTTGAAGTGTTTATAACCGAAGGCTAATGCAAACTTTGTTTTATTATTATGCTATCCCGAAAGTATTGAATCATGTGAATTTTGCACTCGCTAATCTGCATATGATCTTATCGCTTCATGTCTGCACATTGGTCGCTCGCATACACCGGGTCATAAACCTTTGCGATTCCTCATACTGCTACCTGTCTCTTCTTTCTTCTTCTCTTTGGAATAAAATTGTCGCAATAGGCAGGCTTAACCCTGTCGCACTCAAGCTGTGCCCTCTCGCTACCGGGATTCTTTCACCTATTGCATTCCTATTGAAAAAATCCCTGTAAGGAACTAGCAAAACTTGAGTGAGGTACGGTTAACTTGCCGTTGCGGAGTCTTTGGATGACGCCTTGGATTGTCCAGTGGTAACGTGGACAGGGGCCTGCACCACTTGGCCGCAGGATCGCAACGCCTCAACCTATTTCCTGCATGCGGTCAAAGAGGGCGGTGCTCCAGCTCCACCGTCTTGGCGGTTACCCAACAACAACACCTAGGATATTGCACGTACTCGTACATTTTTATGGCACAAGTGAATAACAAAAATTCCTACACTGTCTTGTTTTTAAGTAAGATGTTTGGATAACGGATGAAATTGTTGCTAAATAAGTCTGGCTTATGCGTCTTGTATAGAACTCTCGCCGGACTTTACCCCTGATATTTTTGTAAATAGACCATGTACCTTTTCTTATGTAAGTAATAATCTACCTATTTATACCTGTTACCTGGTACACTTGTATTTATACAGGTTTATTTAGAGGTACTGTGAATAGCTATTGTCAAATACTAAAGGGTGACTCCGAAAACGAAGAATATTTTAAAATACCCACAAAATCGGAAAAAACGGTGAGAATTTACTGATGGGGATTAATCATTATACATTATCGTCCTTCCGCTACGAAAACATAGCTCTTGCATATGTTTATGTTTTTAAAGTACTGAAAGCTATAGCATTCTCTACTACCAGAAGAACGATAATACTAGATGCCTCGCGGGATATCCAAAGCTCTTAACCCATATCCGTGTAAATGCCCATCTATAGTTACTACCCTAATGCTATTCTTACCAAAGCAAATTTCATCGGCCTTGTTAAGTGTTAACCCTTTACACCCCAATTAATAATCAGTTTCAGTAGAAATAACACTGTTTGAATGGAGACCAAATGGTACTTGTGGGTGTTCACGAGTTATTTCCTGAACCCCGAGCCATCTCAGATGAACGCTACCCAACACTGAATCTCCCAGCCGACATTTGTTTCTCGTAGGAACAGCATTGTTAGAATTTTCAGGCACTTTGTAATACCAATAGGGTTAACGCTGTCCATGCTACGAAGGTTTCCCGTGAAAATACAGAAGGACAAAAAAATATCTGTCATAAAATCTGGTACAATTAAGATTAAGAGTAAGCCCATTGTTCAAGATACCAATACTGTATATTTTTCCGATTTTAGGGTTTTTTGAAATTTTATTTCTCACGGTCATTCTGTACATTTGTTGAAGGCGACACGTTGCGTGCTGCCCCCACTGGCGCATTATGTAGACTAAGAACAGAACTGCTCTAGAGCAGAATATATTCTAATATGTCTCATAATTTTAGTTTATAAGGTGCCATCATAGCTACCTTCCAATAAATGAACACTTTATTTCCTGGATTTTATTGCCATCGATCTGGCGAATGTATTGTCGCGCATCTGGTGAGTGTATTGTCGTGCATCTGATGAGTGTATTGTCGCGCATCTGGCGAGTGTATAGATGTGCATCTGGTGAGCGTATCATCGCGCATTTGGTGAGCCCACTATCGTACATATGGTGAGTGTAAAGTCGTGCATCTTGTTAATAGCCTCATAACCGATTTATCCTCACCGACCGAAATATCGTCTAATAATTGTAAATAATGGTCATATGAGCTTTGAATCATGGAACCCTTCGCACCTGGGCCTGAGATTTACTGTTTTTGGTCGCATTTTAGGCGTTGTTGTCAGCCGAATGCGCTTCAATTTAAGTAGTAAAAAAATTATACAATGAAAGTAGTATTCCACTTAGAGTAATGTGATACAGAAATGGCAGATTTTGGACGCGCGTAGCAACATAAATGGAAAATAATATTACTCATAATTGAAATGCATTAACAGTGTGAAGTACTGTGACTACTACCAATATTGTTGATAGTACTGTTAGTACTTATGTCTAGTGTTTAATGAAACGCCAAATTATGCGATTTTGAAAATGAACATTGGGTAGAGTACAGTATTAATATTTCCACATAGAAAGATTTTTCTTTCCCAGGAAAGCGAAAAATTATGTTTGAAATATCTTACTAAAACACCTAGAGGCCTGCGCCACCAAGAAGCAAAAATTGCCGGCAGGGGCATATTGCCAGCAAATGCTCTACTAGAGTCGAGGAAAAAGTTACCTGAGTTGCGAATTCAGCTGAATGGGGCTTGGTGAATTTGGTTGCCACGTTGGAGCAATTCAAAGCAAATTGTAGTCCAGTTGTCCCCTTTTGTCGGTTCGACCCTCTGTATGCGACGCCTGCGTTTTTCTTAAAATTACACCTTAAATGGTTGCGATTCCAACTGCAATGTCAACAGTGCAAAATGAATTTGTCTTCATGTTAAGCCGGGTCATGCATCTCAGCGCGTTCGATCTGGTGAACGAACACGATCTGTACGCTATACATATATTTTTTCATTGTCTACCCGTAGAAGCGTCCCTCATTCAAATGAACGGCGACGCGCGTTCAGCTAAAACGTAGATTCTCTACATTTTTTTTTGTTTATATTTTGCATTTGTTGGAAGTCACATTCCTATCCCGCAATTAATAGCCTGAATTCTTGTGGAACGGCTTATTCCTAGTATATTTATATCCCGACTGAAGTGAAATCATCACTCAGCAGTCAGCTGGTTTTTCAAAATAAGACGCAGATTCGAAGCGTTGTCGGAGTATATTTAGCGAACGAGGACCT
>LQNS02007215.1:28275365-28288768 GCA_001587735.2 Parhyale hawaiensis | reverse complement strand
CCTAACCTAACCCAACCTTACCTAACCTAACCCAACCTTACCTAACCTAACCCAACCTTACCTAACCTAACCCAACCTTACCTAGCCTAACCCAACCTTACCTAACCTAACCCAACCTTACCTAACCTAACCCAACCTTGCCTAACCTAACCCAACCTTGCCTAACCCTACCCAACCTTACCTAGCCAAACCCAACCTAACCTAACCCAACCTAGCCTTACCCAACCTAACCTAGCCTTACCCAACCTAACCTAGCCTAACCCAACCTAACCTAGCCTAACCCAACCTAACACAACGTAACTCAACCTAACCTAACACAACGTAACTCAACCTAATCTAACCCAACCTAACCTAACCCAACCCAACTTAACCTAGCCGAACCCAACCTAACCTAGCCAAACCCAACCTAACCTAGCCTAACCCAACCAAACACAATGTAACTCAACCTAACCTAACCCAACCTAACCTTACCCAGCCTAACCTAACCTTACCCAGCCTAACCTAGCCTGACCCAGCCTAACCTAGCCTGACCCAACCTACCCTAACCTAACACAACGCAGCGCAACCTAACCTAACCCAAACAAACAATAACCGTTTGTTCGGAAATAGAGTTAGTTCGGCAATTAGGTAATTCCCCTACGTCGCAGCAATAATAAACATGCACTCTTATTATATTAGGCCTCCTATTACGAAGCCGATCCCAATCCCCAGTAGAAACTACCTTAAAGATTAAGAATTGTTTGAACGTTTGGATTATTATTTTCACCTAACAAATATAACTGTTTGTTCGGAAATAGATCGGCAATTGGATAGCCCTACCTTAATTCCCATAGGCGTGCCTAGCCTATGTGCTATTTGAGCATTAGTAAAACTTATAAGGCAACAAATATTTCTGTGTCAATTTTCTCTGTTTTCAATGCAAACCTTAATTCAATTCAAAACTACTTACTAATTCAGGTTGTTAAATTTCCGGTAATTGTCCCGTATAGGTCACTATTGGATTTCGAGAAAAATATTTACAGATTTGGGTAGAATGAAACATTCTAAGACACTTTTCACGAATGACGTTTCCGTCACAAATGCCTAGTTTTCTAGTTATTTAACTTCCACCCCATAGGAGCGTAAGCTACCCTTACCTAACCTTACCTTACCTTCCTTACCTAACCTAACCTTACCTTGCCTAACCATTTTCCCCATACGAAATAAACGAAAACTTCCAAGTCAAATGTCTAAAAAACGACTCATTGGCTACGAAAATGTTCTTCATGAAAAATATCTTAGGTTTCAATCTATCCAAATGTGTCAATATTTTTCTAAGAATTCATTAGTGACCTACTTGGGACTAAAACCAAATTTTCGAAGGGCTCATTAATCACTTTTGGTATTTTTGTTGACATATTGAGCTAATATGAGGCATTCTAAGCCGTTTTTCACGAATAACGTTTTCGTCGCACATGTTTAGTTTTCGAGATATTAGACTTTCAAGTTTCCATTATTTTTCTGTGGGAGAAAATAACAGGCGACCCCATACAAGCAAAATTTAGGTTAGGTCAGGTTAGATTAGATTCAGTTAGGTTCCTATGGGATCGCTAGCAAGTCTCTAATGACGCTGGTTATTTTCGTTTTTTTTCTGTTTGACTTCCCACAAAATCATACAACCAAAATACATTTTTCCAATGTCATTTTTTATACTCTTCACAACGACGAAGAGGACATGTCCTCACATCGTAATAGGGGTATCTATCTCAACGTAAAGAGGGCGTGAAAAAAATTTTTAGACTTATCTCGTAGGTATCTCGACAGATAAACGCCCAAAAATGTTTTGATGCTGCCACCCACCATCGATCACCACCCTAGTACAGAAGGCAGGCCAACAGTGAAGCCATTGGTTAGGCCGAGAACCTTGTAGGTTAGGAGGCGAGGCCTGGTTTTCCTAGTCTCTTTAAAACGAATATTAACTTTTGAAAATTAGGAAAACCAGGCCTTGCCTCCAAACCTACTAGGTTCTCGGCCTAACCGATGGCTTCATTTGTTGGTTAGCTATTCGTTACTTACCGTCAATCTTTGATTGGCCTTACTTAGCGTCAGTCTTTGATTGGTCTTACTTAGCGTCAGTCTTTGATTGGTCTTACTTATAGCGTCAGTCTTTGATTGGTTTTACTTAGCGTCAGTCTTTGATTGGTCTTACTTAGCGTCAGTCTTTGATTGGCCATTCTTAGCGTCCTCATTGCGTTTCTTAACAAACCCATAGGAAATATAGATTTTTAAATGCTCATAAAATTTTCAATTTTCATTTCTTGAAAAAATGTAGATATTTTGAAAAAGCATAAAATACTGCATTAGAAACGTGTATGCTGGTTTCATAATTTTGCGGGCAGTGAAACCGTTGAGATCCATATTTTCTCCCATTGAAAAACAATGGGAACTTTAAAGTCTAATATCTCGAAAACTAAGCATTTGTGACGAAAACGTTATTCCTCAAAAACATCATAGAAAACCTTATATTACCTATATATGTCAACAAAAATAGCAAAAGTGATTAATGTGCACTTCGGAAATTTGACCTTATTTTATCGAACGTATCGTATCTATTGCTTATGATTTTTGAAGCAATTTTCTTTGCCTTCAACTTTTCTTTGCCTACAACTTTTCTTTTTATTGCTAGTATCGTTTTTTAGACCTCTCGCCACTCTTCCTGAGAAATGTTACAATGTATACCACCTTGCTGGTAGATATCTCTATACTTGCACGGCTTCAAGTCTCGGCCGTTCTAAAGATTTAGTTTTCAAGATATTTACTGTAATTATTTCATTTAAATTAAATACGTAACTCCAAAGGACTTCAACATCGCTTAGCCTATAGTTGCATGACCCTATGGCGATTATAAAACATTGGTAAATGTGTAGAATTTGCAGTCCACTTAAATTTGGACACTTTGTGTTCTGTCTCTGGTAGATATTGATGCACTGATCACGAATTCCTATGTTTCAGCCGTCCCAAGTAGGGTAGGCTAAGCGTTCAATATTACGTCACTTCAGCATAAACCGTCAACCGTGCAATTACATTAACTATAACCAGAACTCCTAGTGGCGTAAAACCATCTCCCGCAGTGGATGGGGAGGGGGCAAATTCAACGCAATCATTTCTATGGCCAGCTTACATTAGAGTTTTGGCATTTTTCACATCTCAGTCAACCCACCGAATTGTATGAAAAAGATTGTGATAATGGCTCCACTCCTGCCTCTTTTGAGGAGGAGAGACAAATTTCAACGCAGTCATTTTTTTATGGAAAGCTAATTCCAATATTTTGACATTTTTCGCATCTCAATTAACCCACCTGACTACCTAAAAAAATATTATGACTCGACTCCTTCTGCCTCTTATTGGCAAACAACAAAATTCATCGCTGTCATTTTTGATGGTCAGCTAATTCAAGTTTTTTTTTGGCATTGGCCACATCTAGGTTAGCCCACCAGACTTCCTGCATAAAATTGTTAAAATTGCTGAACTCCTGCTCCCACTATTAGGTGGACAGATACAGTACCGTCCAAAACTATGGGACAAATTTTCAAAACCACATAACTTTTTTTTCTAACCATACAGAGTACTTCTTATTTTGCATACTATTAGCCAGTAAGATGTTGATCACTGTGTTAAAATTTGAGACATGTATGAAGGATAATAAAAAGTTATGAACGAAAAACTTTTCTCTTCAAATTTATAACGTCCAAAACTGAAAAAAAAAGGAAAATGTAGTCAATTTCTTATTGAGTCCGCATTCCTTTATTTACATCGAAGACACAGTTTGACACTGCCCCTTGCAAACATTGCTGTTCGTTACATGATGGCGCCACGTCAGAAAGTTGATTATATCTTGCGATAAGATTTCATGTTGCTCACGAATAATTTCACTATTAGAGAATTTTTGAGAAGGTCAACTGTTCGAAAAGTGTTGTGGGCAGAACAGCAAAGTCGTACGATGAAACCGGCTGCATTTTAGCCCCTAAAAAGTCGGCAGGCTCCGTAAAACGTCACTTATCTCTCGGTGGTGAAGTGACAACGGTTCGGCATCGCATCAACGGAGGCCCGGGTTCGATTCCCCGGACGGCACGCTACGGATTTACACTGCGTGGAGCACTCCAGCACCGAGAGGTCAGGCGATGCACGATGAGGGATGGATTTAACTGAGAGTCCACGGACTGCTTCTCCTGCTCTTCACACTACTGGATCTTCAAAATTCTAGAATTAAGGCAAAAAGAAAACCTCGATAGGTGTATCGATTGTACCCTGTATACGAGATAATAAATGATATTTGTTTGTTTGCTTGCTTAGAGAGGACAGAGTCATCCAGCGTACGTCATTGAAGGATCGTTTTAAGTCCTCAGCTGCGATATGTAGGGAAATGAACGACACAATATGTAGGAACGTCTCACGTCAGACGGTTTCTCGGCGCCTTCAAGAAATAGGGTTATTTGCAAGACGCCCACGGAAGAAACCGCTTGTGATTGCCAAGAACAACAAAGAGATTAGAGTCTGCAAACAAGCATGTTAACTGATTTCATGAAAATTGGACTAGTGTTTTTCAGTGATGAAAGCAAGTTCAATTTCTTTGGTAATGACGGTAAGAACTATGTTAGAAAACACGAAGGTGAGAAGTTAGGTGTAAAGTGTACTAAGAAGATGTGAAGTTTGGCGGCGGGAGCGTGATGGTTTTCCTTATGTTCTCTAGTCAAGGGACATCGCCTCTCAGTTCGTTTGCCAACCCGTGTGAATACTCAGGTGTATAAAAATCTGTTGGAAGGTATTGTCATGCCTAATATTGTTAACTCAGGTGTTCCCAGCCCTATCATCATGCAAGACAGTGCCCCCTGCCACAATGCAAAGACAGTCATGAGTTACCTTGAGCAGCAAGATCTCGAAGTTATGGATTGGCCACCACAAAGTCCCGACCTAAATCCAATCGAGAATCTTTGGAAAACTCTAGGGGTGAAAGTTATGGCAAGAAACCTAATCAATACGGAAGATCTTTGACTGTTGAAGATTGTCCGAGTCTCATTCGGTTATGTAGTCGACGATGTTCACAACTAATTTGCTAAATATTTCTAGCAAAATATTGAGTTAAATGCATTTTTTCTTTATTGTCCTCTAGATTTGGACGTTATTTCAAGAGAAAAGTTTTTGTTCATAACTTTTTTATTATACATCATATATGTCTCAAATTTTAACACAATAATCAACATCTTATACTGGCTAATAGTGTGCAGAAGAAGAAGTACGTGGCATGGTCAGAAAAAAAAGTTATGACGTTTTGAAAATTTATCCCTTAGTTTTGCACGGTACTGTATACATATATATATACCTATATAGACAAATATACTTAAATCTCCAACGAAAACATAAAACCGCACTTCGCTCGCGTGTGATAAGATAATCACGTTTTTCTTCGGGAAAGTATAGAAAGCAAAATGCTGCCGTAAAGCAATTGAATCGTTTCTTCCTTCAAACTTCCAACGGATGAGTCGATAAATAAGTTTTATTCACCCGAATTCGAGGGGGCGAAGCATCGGTCGTGAGAAACTCTGTTAGTCGTGTGAAATGAACAAATCACTGATTCGCTTATTTAGGGTTTATTTTATTCTTCCTTATAGCTGCCGTTTTGAAAACTTTAATCGCTCGATATGCGAATATTTTGAGTACAATTTCAGTCCATTTCAAAGTTTTTCTGCTCGCGATTTTAATATTATTAACTCTTTTTTTAAATACTGCGGAAGATAATTATATACAACATCTTGCAAGTCCCTTATTGACTTTTCAAATTATTATCATGCTCCTTGGATCAATTGGTGCACTGGATATATCTTGGAGAATCGATCTTTATCATACGTCTCATTTGGCGGCAGTTGATGAACCATAGGTTAGATTGGATATGAAGCAATGAACAGACTAAGTAGCCGATTCTCAAACAGGAGATAATGCCTACGTCTCAATCCAATCCTTTCTGCGGCACTATACCTCAGATTTGTTTAGAGAACTGCCGTAAGTTTCTCTAGGCCATGGCCACAAGCGGTAAGGTTAGCTTAGTTTAGTTAGGTTCTCCATCCTGTGCTATTTGGAGTTGCATCGTAATGGTAACCTGATACCAGCTTCATGTAAGCATTCGGGAGGGCTTCGTCTTCATAGCCACTGTTTTCCTCTGTTTTCGTACCCTTACTACTCTCTATAGTTTCCCTTTTCCAAAACTACTGAACATTTCTTCCCATGCTTGTGGTGATCCTTCGGGCATAGGTTCTTCAGTGTATTTTACATGCTTTATGTCGCTTCCTGCCTCTCGTAGGACCACCATTCGTAGACAGAAGGCTCAAGCTTTGACTACAAATTACTAGTATTAGTACTAACTAGTATTAGTTAACGTCAGCCCACTGAAGATTTAACTGTAATCATTCATTCCAAGTAAACTTCCTGAAGCAATAAGGGTAAACGAGAAACAACTTATATAAAATTATTTACTTAAACCAGGAAACCTCGTACATTATACATTAGGAACATTCAATTCAAAGGCCTAGGTGAGTTAAGACAATGTTGTCATGTTTGTTGCTGGAAAAATAGTGCCTTCATTGAACACCAGACCTTGCCTTATCTACACCGTTGTGTCGAGAAACACGTACTGGAAACGGAGCACAAAAGTCGAGTGTGAAGGAAAACTTATCCTTTACAAGTGTGGGTCTCATAGAATAACTTTCTCTCCAGGCTATTACAACCGTAACTATAAAGCCTGTTGTAGAGCGGAAAAATTCGATCTCTGGCATGCATATCATTGTTTGAGACATCAAAAAACACTGATACTCGCCGATATAGCGTTCAGCTTATCTTTCTTGGGTTGTGGTATAGGTATTCTTGCCAATCTTCCTTACCCTACTGCATGTTTTCTGGAGCAAGAACCCTTGTAGCGAGGTACTACAGTCAGGGTGAGATAGGGTTTCTCTATTATGCTGCTTCTCTAAACATAAATTTTATACGTTACACTTTTTAGGTTACATTCTATTGATAAAGTGTTTTCATTTGCCATGAGTGTATAAAAAACTTCAACAAGAGCAGAGTCTAAATAAAGGCATGATCTATGATTGTACAGAATAGGGAGTACGTAATACGCAGAGTACATGGAAAAATCTAGCATCGAGAAGTCGCCTTAGGCCAGGGCCCCAAAGAGCGCAACATGCGACGCAATGCGATTTTTACGGGAGTCGTGTTGCAGCAATGCACGGGTGTCGCGAGGCATCGCAGTTGCGGTGGTGGGGACAGCAGACTGCTGTACCCTCCGTTACATTTTGTCGTGCAACAAATTTGTCGCATTGCGAGTCGCTTGTTTCGCCGGTGTGGCGGCGGCCTTAGTGTATTTTTCCACGGCCTCCACTTTATTTGCTACCCAAAGAGATGGAAATATTGCCCTTAAAATTAATGAAGAGCCCTAAATTACATAGAGTATTGAAATAGGTACTGGCCTTCCGACTATGTCATCCTACAGATACAAAACTAATAGTAAAAAGCATAAAATTCATGCACAACATATTTACAGTAGTCCAAAAATAGCAATAAATATAGAGAGTTTAAGTCAGTCTCTCAAACATTGAATATCTGATCTATTGATCAATTATACACATACAAAACTTTACCTCTCTATAGAGTACAGAGATTTATTTATATACTTATATACACACAGAATCTAACCTTGTATATAAAATTTTGGGATCCAGCGTAAAAAATTGTAACTTTATGTATGAAAGCATAAAATTTAACGACTCTCCTCAGAAAACACGAATTTTACACGCTCAGTATGTAATAATGTCACACACAAAACTCTGACTGTAGATCAGTCTAAAATTTATGCGGCGATTATTCGCTGTAAAAAGTGTAGAGTAAAATAACCAATTATTCATGCGCAGTGCGTATTTGCTGATCAGTATATTGAAAATAAATTTTCGCCAATGGGTCCTAACTCATAGCAACAAAGAGGTGATTCCATTGCTTCCTTAGACGCTTCTGGGCACTGCATCTCCGAACAGCATCAGGTTAGGTTAATATTTCTTCACTATTTATGAAAGGGGTGGCGACATGACATGTGTTATTGTGTTTATTAGGCATCCTTAATAGGGTGAAGGTAGACCGTAAATTGATATTACATTAGTACTAATTTCTTTCTTCATTTAAAAAAAAATTAATTAATTTTGAGCGGGGCTTCTACAGAGTGTTCGTGAAATCATCTTATGTGCTAAAGTGAAATAAGAAGAAAAAAGATTTTACTCGCACTTTTCATAAGTAGAATAACAATAATAATGAATAAAAACTCTATGCTGGTGAATGCACTAAAGTGTCGTTTGATGTTCTTCCAGACACAGTAACCTGAGAATTATTTTACTGTATTGCTGCGTAACGTGTTCATCTACAGGCGTAAGTGATAGGTATTTACAGAAATGCATAATACTGTAAACATATATTTTTTTACAGCCAAACGTCTTTTTACTGCATGTGCTTGAGCTCCACCGACGCACTGCACGTTATTTAAAAAAAAAGGACTTTCGCTGTGTACAGGGTAAGCTTTTTTCCAACTTAGGCTGGACGTTGCGCGCGAACGTAACGCTCACTACCTGTCTACGTTACCTTACGAACAATGTTCACTTAAATCTGCTTCAGTGACGTCAAGTTCTAGTCGTATGAGCCTGGATTATTTGTCAGACCTAATGGTGCAAAAATGTAGCAATGATAGGGTTTTTGGGTAAACTTGACTTTCAACATCACTTTCACTGCTCGCATAGAAGAGCATTTTCATCATTCATAGTGTAAAAGTTTCAGCGTATTACATTGTAAACTCAACTATGTATATTAAAGAGCATATAACTATTTCCGTCTTTTTCTCGGGCATAAGTTTATAGAATTGCTAAATTCTGCCGAAGTTGATATTCTTCAATGCTATAGTAATGGTATACCGATATATAATGCCCACAATTTATTTTAGGAAGAAGCTCGTGTTGAAAGCAGTCGGGTAGTACATATAGAAAGTGAAATTCATGTTAAAAATTGTTTTCTAACGTTTAAATAAACGCATATTCATGAATATCTTCAACCAGTTTCACAGAAACTATTTGAAGTCCAAATGAATCGTATAGGCTAGAATCACTCGAAAACCAACATTCGGAAGTAGCTGTTATTCGTCACCATTTTGTCTGTTGAAAATACCTTGCAAAGTGACAACGCATCAACTCTCTAGGGTATGTAGAGCCTGGCTACAGTAGATGCCACGCAATGCGACAACCGCTCGAAAGCCACGAAACCTAAACATTTCTACTCCTAAAAAAGCTACTCCGCTTTAGACGTACGTACAAAAATTTCGATTTAGACGACATGCATCAAATGTACAATGTAGCTCAACTGAACAAAATGAAAATCATTTTAGCGACTAACTTCAACAGCATCTTGTTGGTGCAAGTATAACGCAGTTTCATCTACGTCGTAACATGTTTCCAGCATTCAGAGGAAATCTCTGTCATCCAGCACAACTATCGAGCTTGGCGAATCGTTTCAATCGTTTATAACTCGCAAGTTAACGTTGTGTTTAGTCAATGTCCGCGACTGCATGAATAACGTCTCTAACTTTCCATTAAAAAAATTATCATAGTTTGAAGAAGTTGGGTGGCGTGGTTAAAACTCTACATCAGATTTTTTGAGTTTGCATGAATTTAGGCAAATCCGTAGCCCTATTCCATCAGAAACGAGGCTCTTCATTCTGTGATTAGCGGCATTTTCCAACTTAAGAGGGCATCTGCACGTTTTCTTCGTTTATGCTAAGCAACAGAACAATACTGGGCTTTCTGTGTTTCAATTTAGTGCGAATTTAAAATGATCCTCTGGATATTACTGGCGGCGCTTGCTCAGTCAGTAGACTTTATGGCCAACATTAAAGTAAGTCTTTTGGTAGAGACTCACAGTTGTGTTTATGAGGACGCAAAACGGCTCAAACATTTACACTGCATACGGGGTACGAAAGACTACTGTGTGAGCCCAAATTTACACAGCAGTTGGGATTCTTTTCTGTTGATAGAGCGCAGCCGTAAAATAGTTTTCTACGGTGTCTTAATCGAAGAAGACGTCACACGTTCCACTCCGGTTAAAACGACATGGGACACCCTAAGCAGTTCAGTTCCAAATGTGCTGTGTTAAGTGGACTACACTCTAATTGTATGTATTACGGCGGCTTTAACCGCCTCTGCCAATTGCAAGATAAAACATTCAGTTGTGCGCGGATTACGTTAGCTGATTTCTACCCTGCACTTTTTCAATGAATTACGAGAACGCAACTTATGTCACGCCCATCTAGCAAACCAATCGGGTTGTCACGAATACACAAAGGGTCCTGCAGTTAATGTTTTTAACATTTTAAAATGTGGAATTAACTGGTCGACACTCTAAAGCCTTCATATCAGCTGGATGCAGATGGTGCTACAACGGTAAAGGTAAATTCAACAATAAAACTTTGGCGAACATTCTTACAAGGTCTAGCGAGCAGTCTGTTAGGTAGACACTGTAAAGGCAACTAGTGTTTTCTGATTGGTGCCGTAGCCATTGAATTTGGGCGAGACTAGTCGATAAATAGATACTTTTGTAAGCAGATACAACTTTGCTTTAATGCATGGTAATGCAGTTAGGAAATCGAGTTTTTTTTGGTGAATAAGCTTTCATAAAATTTATATAGCGATTCCTTAGAACAGAAATTTGAACGAACTTGTATGAATAAACATCAATAAATATGTATTTGTTCAAGTTGGATCTCCAAATCAGAACTACAAAAAGACGGATCAATAAATAAACATTTGTCTGAGCTAGTACAGAGTGTAGGTAGTATTTCAGCTAACTAATGTTCCTAAGTTTCATGTTTTCTGTCCATAAACGTAGAGTTTTGAATTCGTATAACATGTGGTTTGTAAGTATTACACAAATTTCCTGGAGCTGCTACCTCAGTTGCCTAAGTAAAAGAAACATCAATATTTTTGGGCTAACTAGCATTAATTTCCTTGGGCGAGTGTCTAGTTCGGTTAACTCAGATAAAATAAATGGTCTTAGGGGAATGAATATGAACTCCCTTCGCCGGGAACCTCACATGCCTGAATAGAAATAGCAATATGTATTCGTGGGTTGATTAACACAAATTTTCTTGTCTTGTTCTTCACGTGCTTATGCAAAGAAAATATATATATATATTCTTGGGTCAATAGACATAAATTTCCTTGAGTTGGTACCTCAGATGGTCCGGTACTCCAGGTTTGAAATCATCTAAGGGTTTCTTCTGAGTTAGGGATATTTTCCTCGAGACGGTGCGCACGACCGTCTTCACTTGTTTGCGCAGGTCCGGGGGTGGAAGCGGTTCCTCAGGCATGTTCAGCCACTGAAAAACAAATTAGGAAAATTAGTGCAAGAAATAAGTTTATTAAAAATTATCATTCCTGGAAATCTTTTCATGGGGCAAAGAATGGCAACTCCTGATAATCTTAACCTATAACGGTCAATGATGTAACCTCCCTTAGTTTGTTCTCGTAGTAACAGCACTATCAATAGCGTACAAAAAAAATTGAAAGTTATCCACTAATGGGTTCAGTGTAACACAGCGCGCAGCCCCCCCCCCCCCCGCTGCCTCAGGGACTCCGTACGAGTTNTGAAAGTTATCCACTAATGGGTTCAGTGTAACACAGCGCGCAGCCCCCCCCCCCCCGCTGCCTCAGGGACTCCGTACGAGTTAGTTACTTTAGTCACTTAGCCATGCATTCGTACCATTCATTTGTTCCTGTTACTTCGCTTAACGCTTTAAGTACGAAATTAATGAAACGTCGGCTGCGCGTAGGAATAGCATCGTCGGAAGCTTCGCTTGCTAAGCTAGGTATTAGGTATTATAAGAAGATTTAAGCCTCCCTAAATAAGTACTAAGCTCTTCTAAGAAAGAGAAAGGCAGGGACATATAGTATGTCGACAGAAAAACGGGGAACCCATGCACAAAGGTGTTCCCACACAGGATCAACGCCCATGGGAACAGCAAGTCTGGAAAGAAGAACAGACAACAGTAAGATCAGTAAGAGTATGAAAGTGGAAGGAAAGCGCGCTGGACTTCTAACAGCTAATTAATTTTTCATACTTGTACCAATCTTGGTGTTATTGTGCCTCTTGTTTTCGGATCTGTTATTCTTGTGTGACGTGCTTGTCTGTCCATGGGCACCGCTTTCTAGACGAGCTGCGTCTCAGTTACACTGCCACTTTTGAAACCTATAGCATTGCTGGGGCTAAAGAATCTTTGGAAAATATTCGCTTTAGCGATCCTCAGTAGGTAAGAGTTTTACATTCAGTGTTAGAAAATGTTAAGAAATAAAACACAGACACATTTGTTTATCTAGAAAACGTCTTATTGCAGCACAAAGTCACTCATACTTCTATGACGCCAGAACAACGTTGGACGCAATTAAAACGAGAAGCTGTACCGTATTGAAAACGTAAAGCAGCAGAGTGATGGATAAGTTCGAAATTGTAGCTAGGCCAAATTTGAAAGTATATCAGGAAGCTATAATGCTTAATTGCATATTTATTTAGCTATCAGTATTTCTTGCAAAGGTGTTGAACACTGCGGTGAAAATGTTTACCGTTGCCAGTTCGAAAGCCTGTCGCGTCATTCCGTCGTCACTTACTGCAGTGGAAAATAGGGCTCAGGACAACATTTATGCAAAAATCTTTTTCCCATTCATAGAAGAATATTATGAAGAAGGCAAAGCATTGGGGTGTTTCAAAGATCACGGTGTCGTTCTAGATACGCTGAAATGTTCGAAGTATCAAGAGTGCAACTACTCATCGAGAAGACACTATTTCTGCTGCAAATGGCCGGCGATCCCAGTAAGAATCTAACCTTATCTAACCTAATCTAACCAAGTTCCTAGAAAGTTTTTTTTCTCTTATAGAAAAACAATTGTCGTGAGGGCGAGATGTAAACTTACCTGACGCCAGCTCACGGTAGCTATTACAGTTTTTTTCTTACCCATTATGTGACTATATGTTTGCTATTGGGACGTTTCCCAAGGAAACAAATGTGTCTGTCATTCCTTAGCATTTTCTATTGAACAGTGTATGTATAAGAAACTGGTTGATTTTTAGGGAACCGTATTCTTAGTAGGAAAAGAAGCACCAAGCTACATATAAAAACATTTCTGTACTTTTGTTGCAAGCGTTTCGGATCATATAAAATCGTCTAGCTTTTATTTTCGGACCTTGGCAACAATAGGATCTTTCTTCAAGCGTGGCGAACCCCTCGACAAGTTTAGTCGCTCTGGCGTTGTGTATGAGTACGTGTGTGACAGCTGCCAGCTGTCATATGTAGG
>LQNS02007215.1:28257746-28275228 GCA_001587735.2 Parhyale hawaiensis | reverse complement strand
TAGGTAGCGTTTATTCTTTTTTAGGCATTTGATAAACTATTATTGCTGTACCATTGTACTTACATTTATTTCGTCCTTACAGATCATTGTAATTTTAATTAGCACTGAAGATGGATTGTATATGATCCGAAACGTTTGCAACGAAAGTACAGAAATGTTTTTTATATGTAGCTTGGTGCTTCTTTTCCTACTACAGTGTATGTAAAACCATTAAATTCAAAGGATCGTTAAAAAGAATCTTAACCGAACCGGTAAACAAACATCTACTTTAGTATAACAGAAATTATCAAAAATAGGTAATTTCTTTCACATAAGTTAAGCTTGGTCATGTCTTTGATCATTACATCAGCCCTTTTCCATATCGGCCACAGTTCAGTGATTAATTACCTCCCAGTCAGCTTGAATCAGCCTTGCGATATTAGCTGCAGGTCAAGAATCAATCACCAACTGGTCTGCTTGCATCAACCTCGTCATTATCACCTTCAGTTCCGTTATTAAGTACGAGCCCGTCGGCTTGCATCACCCTCACTCTATCGGCTGTAGCTCGGTTTGGATCTCTCGCACCAACCCTTCAGTTTGCATCAGCCTCATCTTGTTCGCCCAAACACAACGCACGAATCAGTCACGTTCGGTATGTCGGTCTACAGTCCAAGACTTTGTCAACGTCACAGAATATCTGCATTTGCAAGGCCTTCGTTCCATCATGTCTTTGATTTCCCAAACTGCTTGCATCTCGAACCCGCACAGTTTTTTCTGTCTAGCTCGATTGTTCCGTGGCTGGTGTCCGCCAGGTTGAGCATTGTGTACAAAAAGTTCGAGTTCTATAGCTGCACTTGTTTCATGACACACATGGGCTTTGTCGGGGTGAATGCCAAGCTAAGTTCTATGGACTCGAAATTTTATCGGTAATTGTGACTGCTGTTTGACTGAATAAAATGTATAGTTTCATCCTATCATATTTTAAGTTTTCTATAGGACAAGTTTCGAATAGTGTAATCAGATGAATGCAATGCTAGACTAGAACGCTTCGTGGCGTACGACCATCACCCGCGGTGGGAGTAAATTTCATCGGCCTCATTTTTGATGGCCAGCTAATCCTATTTTTTAGCATGGGTCACATCGAGGGCAACCCACCAGACTCCCTGCAAAAAAAATTATGAAGATTGCTCAACTATTTCGAAAACTTATTGGGTGGACAGACAGACAAATATTATACAAACTTAAATCGCATCGCTCGCGGGTGATAAAAGCATTTACTCGTAGATTATGCGGTATAACAAAGTGCAAGCCATAGCCTCGGCCGCGGTTACATGCTCGGCTGGGTGGACATTCCGCTTTCTGTGATCCCGAGAGCAGCAAGTTTCACGGTATATTTGCTGATGGACTATAATATTTAGGCCTTGCAGGTGGGAAAAGATGGGCCATAGTCTACACTTTGTGTTCGGCTAGTTAAGTTTACGGGGAGTAGAGCCCCCATGGAAACCCATAGGCTGCTTCCACCTTGACCGCCGAAATGTCTCCTTTAGGCCCATTTTGTTTCCTTCCATTGCATGCTTCTACTGATTATGCTTTGTTCTGTTCTTCCTCTTCTTTCCCAACTTGCTCCCGCCGTTCGCGTTGCGGAGCAGGTTCGTGCATAGGTTTTATCTTTTTTTCGACATGCTTTACACCCATCGTTTCTTCCTCTCTTCGATCATCAATTTTGAGAAGAAGAGGGGCTTAATTTGGGAATATATCAGTACTTTATCTCATGAAATTAAATCAAATATTAAAAATTTTATGTAATCTAACGCTAACCAAGTTTTAACCCGTTATAGGGCCAGTAATCATGTATGGTTACGTCCATTATTCTTTTCCTACGACAACGCTCTTCTGCTGCTCTTCTGTAACGGTTAGCCTATTGTTAGAAATTAACTTGATGCCCAAGAATTTTACTTAAGTATGTTATTCTTGCTAGTATTACATATGAATTCCCATTAGCCTGAGTCAGTTACGGTAAACACAACAGTTATAGATTTAGCATGTCAACTTTATCTTACCAAACGCCAATATTTGTTGACGCTTCGGTCCATGCTATGCACACGAGAAGCCATGTTTTGTTCGGCACATTAGGGCAGTTTCTTATCACCACCAATGCGCTCTAAAACACACGTGTAAGATAAAAAGCACGACAGAAGCAACGCGTGTGATTGCAAGCGAAGGTAATTTCTGTCGCATGGCAGCTAACTAAATGCTAAGGGTCAAGCTGCCGGAGCGCGAGTCTGCCACTTTCAACTGCCCGCTATGGAAGCGAAGGACTCCAAGCAGTTGTAAAGGGTTGCAGAGCTGTAGGAGTCGGATCTTTTATAGGCCAGGAGTCTGGGTCAGACACGATCATGTCCCAAGAGTCAGAGTCGGTGAAAATGGGCTTATTTTGTACAGAGATGAGGTGGAGTCGGTAGCAACCGGTCACTGGAGGACGGCTAAGGAATCCGGTTTTATTGTTACAGTTAGGATTAATAAGTCGGAGTCTGACCTGGCATGAACCTGGAGTCGGACTTGGCGCATCCGACTCCGATACTGTGCATTTGCCACCATCTTGAGGGTATGACGAAAGTTCCAGTTACTGTCCAGTCTCGACGCTGGTCGATTACAAGAGAACAGAACGTTGTATTGGTGCAGAATATTATGCGACTAATCTCTCACTTTACGTTGCATCGTAACAGGGATTCGTTCTTCTATAAATGTAATAGGAGAAAATAAATGCCCTTGTTGCGACACAGCAACGCCTATATGCAAGTACCATAAGCAATGTAAGGGTAAAGGGAACGTTAATTGCATTGTTTTCCTTTTATTAATTTATTTGTCGAGTCCTTCGCTAAGGGAGCAATGCTTATGCCGGAGCTGATTTCCACATTCTCATTAAAAATACTTCTTGGTGGCTACGTTAACTCAGCAATATTTTATTGTGAAAATCCAAACAAAATATAGTGGATCATTTAGCTTGGTTACTGCGAGTGCTGTCAACAGTTTCAGAAAAAGAAACAGCCGATACTAAGAAGCATTAAGTCTATTCCTGCCCCCCCCCCACCAAGAAAAAGGGCCCCGTACAGTACCCCAGGCCCAATCCCACGTTGCTTCTTTCTCTCCTACTACTGCCGATGATTGTCGGTTTGTACTTCCTTTTCTTTCTCGAATTATTGTACAATGCTCGTTGTTCCAGATGCGAACACTAGCGTGCTTGAGTTCTACGTTCTGTCTATATATTACATGTGATATTTCCTCGCTTGAAACACCGAGTGGTGTGCACTGACGCATAGCTTGTCTTATTTACCATAAGAATAGCACTATTAAGAGTGCAGCCGTATGCTTCTCTGGAGCCAGTTATCCTATATCTGTAGCACGAACCAGTGCGTGTGGATTTCTCATTGAGGGGTGCGTACAAGCTGACCTTACCTTTTCGAGTCAACAGCTTAACCCTATTTTAACTAGGCTGTGTTATTTTTTTATGAGGGTTCTTTGTGCTATTGTATTTTTACGGGGAAAAATCCCAGTACAAAGAGGTAGCATAGATAGACTGGTTAAAGTAAATTTAAACTAACGTATAATGTAGGTAATGATTAGATTATTAGATTCTAATCTAATGATCAATGGTGATATGTGCCAGCGTAACTAGAAAAAAGGGGTTAAGCCTATAAAATTACTGCTTGCGAAAACGGAAATATTTATGTGTAGAATATTACAGCAGTGTAGAATAGAATTAATAAAACGCCATCTGATTATAATGGAAGAAAATTTAGTCAAGCTATTGGACAATGATGTTATTATCCAATGTGTAATAGAATTCATCATTTTCTATTCGATATTGGATGCCAGAAAATTTGTTATACCTAAAACAAGGTAATGTTTTATCTAAAGTTTAAAAAAATAATACGATAGAAAATTTATGATACCTTACTGAAAGTAATGCTTTATTTAAAGTGTGCTAGCATTAATAAATTGTTAGTCGATGTTCAACGACAGAAATTATATTATTGATAAAGACCAAAGTAACTTTGTTTCTTGAATATCGTCATGCAATGTTACAAATGTGATTTAGAAGAAAATAACCCTTCTGAGGGCATATAGGATGGGCCATGGGCTATAGGGTTAGGTTAGCTTGGTTCGAACATCCTAGGTATGTTATGGGGAGTGGCGCCCCCAGGA
The DNA here is from genome assembly GCA_001587735.2 of Parhyale hawaiensis. Taxonomy (NCBI): domain Eukaryota; kingdom Metazoa; phylum Arthropoda; class Malacostraca; order Amphipoda; family Hyalidae; genus Parhyale; species Parhyale hawaiensis. The sequence goes on along the minus strand of LQNS02007215.1, from coordinate 28,271,043 downwards.
GACTGTGCATGTTACCTGAGCCCCCATCGGGACGTGTCTTTTGTGCCCACTTTGCTTGCTTCCTTTTTCACACTCCTGCTGATTATCCTTTATTCTGAGCTTCCTCTTCTTTCCCGACTTGCTGTTCCCGTGTGCGTTGATCCTGTGAGGGAACACCCTCGTGCATGTGTTCCACGTGTCTTTCGACACACTTTATGTCCCTTCTTTTTCATCTGTGATATCGCCTTTGTTGCGGAAACTGAGTCTTAGACTTCAGAATATAATAATAGAAAGAAAAATAAATGAGGACTGAGCTGCAAGTCTCGCCACATTAAAATAGTCGTACATTTATAATGATGCAAGCATGAATTTTCATTTGGAGACGAAGAATGATGCGTTAATTTCTCCACCGCACCTTCTGCGTGATAAATAATTATCTTTGCCTTTTTATGTGCAACAATTGCTTTCGGAAATACTTCCGTGCTTAATAACCTGAAAAATTTAAGAAAAGTAAGTACATAATAAATTCTCGAGCGATTTGGGTCGAAATATTTGTTAATGTAAAAAGACGAAATATTTGTTAATGTAAAAAGACGAAATATTTATTTAGAGTTGGCGCAGAGGTTTTACCAGGTCCTGGTGAAACCTCCGTGCCAACCCTGTATATGTTGTGCGCGTTTGATGGATTTGCGCGATCGATCGATTGCGCTGCACAATCGGTGGATCGTTCAAATTTTAAAATGAAGAAAAAAAAAACAGTCCTTGCCTCTCCTAACCTACCCGACATTTAAACCCGAATATAGTCCAACTTACCAGAAATTACGACCTAATACCTACAACATCCACCGATTGCGCAGCGCGATCGATCGATTGCGCAAATTCATCAAACGCGCACGACATATATATTTGTACACAACACGGAATCATACCATGAATACTTTATTGCTTTCACTTTGGATGTATTAAAGTCTGAATGCCAGCCTACATACCTTGTGCTTTTGTACCTTCTGATTTGCAAAGCATGCAAATGAAGAGACACCTGCATGTGAATTTTTTTTTTTTTGTCTTACAAAGGGTGACGCAGAAAACACGACCCATATCAAACAAGAAAATCCAATTTCAACAATCGTCAAAGCACTTGCTGTTGAAAACTTCTCAATTGATATTATTTGAAAATTAAATCCTATAGAAAGCGTCAATTATTCATTGATGGGTGGATTTGTACAGTTATTAGTATATTTTTTAATTCATGTTTTTCGTGTCACCCTGTGCTAAGGAGTAATCTACTAGTTACGCATGCCTTGCAACTGATGCCCCACCTTGGCATAATGGCGAACCACCTATCTAATAAAGGACGTTAGATATGTTTGCTTAGCAAATGTAAAGATATCCATAGCATGACTAGGGCTGCTTGATGTAGATTGATACCAACATCTCCACGCACTTTTTCCGGATCCGTGTCTTTGATGTCTTTCGAGGTGACTGGCCAACACTTTACCTCCTTGCCATACGCCAACTTGTATCGCTCAATGGACTTCTTTCTTGGAAATATTCCCGCGTTGATCATACGTTCACTGTAGCTGTAACTTCTGCGCAACACTTGTCGATCAGCGGCGTCCATTGTTACGGACGCGGATCGTCGCACCCGGGAGCTCGATACTTCTTCGCTTGAACGCCTGTCGTTCAAGCTGGTCGAACTCGCAGTTTTGGTGACATTGGCAAAGTCCTCGCCACGTTTGGTCGTGCTTTCTGTCAAAGTCGTGACACTGAAACGCCCTATCGACTGGGGGCAGAGCTTGCAAGAATAGTCAAGTGGACGTGGAGTCCGGAGCGATGTCTTTCTGGTCGGTGGACCTCGCTTCTTCGTTGGTGGAAAAGTTCCACTTTGTGGTGAGAGTGTGACCGAACTTTTTCTCTGGGAGTTTTTGAGAATAGAAGGTCTTCTCTTTAGTGAAGTGGTGTGATGAGAAATCCCGCTGAATGAATACCGACGCAAAATGACATTGGTGGGAAAAGTACATTGATCCTTGTGCTGTGGTGTTTCTATAAAGGAAACATGACGAGTTAGGTTCGATTTTCGGTCTACACTAATCATGGTTTGTTTGTCCCCATCGTTTACAGAGAATTCTCGGAGCCCAGATTTACCATCAGCCTCGTCGGATGGCGGTGCAATAATGCCAAAGTGTCTAAAGTCTTCCGTTGTGAGACCATTTTGTGAAAGGGTGAGGATCTCTGCGTTGGAGAAGATGAGGTTGGTGGCAAGGGCGGGATAGTATCGCTGAGCGTCGTAGAACCCAGGAACTTTCTTCGCAACTTCGCTTATCGAAGCAGGAGAGTTCGGGTCCACGCCGCATCTTTGAAGGTAAGCTTTGCGAAATCGTTTAGACACTTGCCGCACAAAATTTGGGTCATTCAGCGATGAATAACCTAATTTTGCAGTTTGCACAGTCAGGCTTTCTGGCTCATCAGACGTAGTGTGTTGTTCTAGCTTTTCAACTTTTGCCACTTCTTTCTCCTCTGGTGAAGTCCAGCAGTCATCCGGCGTTTTAATTTCATCATTTGTACCATCTACTGGCTCGGTCGATTCATATTGGATGCGAAGAGGTGCCTCAATGCAGTCTAATTCAATCACAGTTTCTTGTTCACGAGACACCAATTCAGTATCTGACTCACTGTTTTTCCGGAACCGTGGCAGCCACGCAAAACACTTCGAGGATTCTTTGATAAGAGCTATGCCTTTGTTTCGATTTTTTATGAACAGAGTACGAATATGGTTAGTTTTATTGAAGGGATGGTCAGGAGGCCGTGTCAATGAACTGAATGCCAATCCTAAAACTGCCATGGTTAGTTTGGTCACTTTAGTGATTTAAGAGTTCTCTGAAATTTGAAGCAGTTTGTTAAAATATTTATTTTTCATCAACTAACAGAACTGATAGTCATAGCTTAATTTTTAGCTTAATATGCTTATTTATGCCTATTAGTCCATCACACAGCCTACCTAATTGGATAAATATTACATTTTTATCCCCATTTTTATGTATTTCCCAATCAGCACTAAACGCATTTACAGATTTGGCGATGCTATTTAAAAATAAATCTTTTCTTCAAAATTGAAACATTACCCAAACTTCTGTACCTAGATCTTCTGCTGATTTCAGTTTTACAATCAACTTGGATATGAAGGATCATGATCAGATCTGGGACACAGAATTATGAGTATTGATTCAAGTACAAGTCTTGAGAAAACGTTTTGGCCACAGTTTTGTGGCAATTTCTATGCGCCATTAATTATTAACTATTTCAATGAAAAATTATATTATCTTGCAGCAAGGTCGTTTGACCCCACCATTTCAATTACACATAGTACTGAAAAGTACCTGTGAAATGCACACTGAGTGGAAACGATTTTCATCTATCACTATAAAATCGAAAATTTTTGTTTGCCATGCTGCGCGAGACTAATGCTTTTTTATAATTATTTATGTTCTCACTCTTCTTCCCTGACTTGCTATTCTCATGTGATCGTTTTTGCATGAGGTGGTATTTGCTCGCTTATGACGCATTTTCTACAATTGCCTCCATATGCTGGATCTTTGCTACGAGAACTGACACTCACAGGTGGATCCCTGTTCAGGACGTACATTAATAATGAGCAAGCTTTATGACAGTGCGGTGTGTGTCCTCGCCACTAATGTAACGTCTGTTCAAGGCACAAAGCCTGAAACAGTGTTGTTCTCGTGTGAGATTGTGCTATGCTGCGGGCTAGGACTATAATTCTTCTTTCCGTTTCCTTCGTGTAACACTTTGTAGTGGCTATTGTAGCCTCTCGATCTGACTATGTTTGAAGTCGAATCGAAATTTGCTCGGTCGTCGTTACAGTATTGAAAATTTTTATGCTTTTGTGAAGAAGATTCTACCATACTACGTCGTTGGGCCTTAAGGCTTGTTCACACGATGGCCAAACATATGAGTTTCTTCAGCTCATTCTCCGAATGTTTTATTGAGCCCTCTTCACAATACTGTGAGATTGTCGAAAACAATCTATTCAAAAGTTAGCCGTTAACAAAGTTTGGTCAGCATTCGATACCAGTGCTTTGTGCATCTCTTCGAATCTGAAGGGCTTTAGAACTCAGCTTTTTGCTGTTGCGCTGTTTCAGCGGATACGGAACTGAAAAAATAACTATTTCATTTGACTGTCGTGTGAATTCACTGTAAGGAAAGTAACCGATCGTACGGCGAAAACCTCCGTTACTCCTACAAATAGCTCTGTTGTAGATGTGCCTTTTCTAAAGGACGCTGGTCCTTACAGAGAAATGAGAGCATGAAGATATTGTAGGACCATTAACAATGCCATAATTGCTAGTGTCGTGTATCCACAATGAGGTCTGCGTGAAACAATAGAGTTCGTACACTCATAATTATTTTGGAGAAGTAAGTAAGAAAGCCTTCTGAGATTTTAGTTTTAAAACAAAAATCCCAGAAGGCTTACTTACTTCTCCTAAATGATTTAGCCTGGGGAAGTTTTACTATTTTTTTTTCTTTTAAGTGAAATGGTGGGGAAAACTTGATGTATTTGTGCAAAGCCTCGAGAAACACCGGCCAAGCGAATAAAAATTGTTGCCGGTTCGCATTTCAAGAAATATGGAAAGGTAATTACGGAGTCCTGGTAAGTGTCATGCTGACTGTGGCACTCAAGTTGCATTGAGAATTAAATTGAAATTACATTTTTTAGATTTTTGCCTGTAACAAATAAGTTTGTGTACGTGACGCACCACAGGCCAGATTGCTCATACATTTACTTTAGCATCGAAATAAAGTTTTAACCATTTCTTCAGCTTTTGACCCGGAAAGAAATTACTTTTTTTGGGCCTGGCGATTGGTCAGGCTTCTTCACTTAAGTTACATTCAACATCCAAATGAAACTGCGACAAATCTTATCAAGATTTTCTATACCTAATCCTATACGCATGTTTGCTCCGATTCCTGCGCCATGTTCACACCACCAGACCTGACACGCGACTGACCTAGCGAGAGAACTCGGGCCGTGAAGTCAAATTGCCCTGGCGAACAATGCACGTGACCGGAGATAACTGCCGAGCGAAATTACGTGCGTGGCGAAATTGCATTCGAGGGGCGAAACGGAACTTGTATCTAAATGAAAGCGGTACCGGACCTGGCGACGCTACACAGAGATGAATTTCTAGTTTACCTAACCCTTTCTTTCATGCCGTAACATATGTTACATTTCAAATAATATTGTTCCCACGGGAGAGGCAAATAAATAATGATAGAAAGTGCTAAATAGTTTAGCCAAACACAGTTGGTTTTGAAAATTAAAAAAGACAGTTCGATCGTGGCATGGATGCTAGTAGGATTGAGAAACAAGGGTGCTTAGCCCCTGGAGTGCGTTCATTAATAAAAAATATAGCATTGCTCTGTACCATTTTCAATTTGCAAATGTATAGGAAAGCGTAAGATACTCAGCGTCATAGAGGGACTTAGGAATATTTTAGGGGGACTTACGTCCACCTTAATTGCGAGTCAATTAAGGGGCGACGTGTATAGTTCCTCGTGCTAAATAATAGGATACGCCACTAGTTCTCTCTCCATTGAAAATCAAATTGTTATTGGTTCAGTCGTTTGGTGCATTCACTAATGAACCTTCTTCGTGTACTATATTTAGTTCGCTGCAATGCCTTCGCTATAGCTACCGCAAGCAAGTGCGTTTGGTCGAAACATTTAGTAGTTAATTTAGCTAGAAGTATATGTATATACTTGACTCTATACGGGCCGAGTGAAATGTCAATTGTTCGTAGGAATAGCGTTGTGTGAAACTCCGTTTATGGAAAACGCTGGTATCGATCGTGTTCGATCTCCGACCCTCTCTTGGCTACTGTACACATGAGCGAACGTTAAAAATAAAGCCTATAAATTTTTGGAATGGGTTATAAGAGTTAACGCAGAATGTCAACATACGTTGGCATTTTAAGCCATCCGTGGATAACCTTGCAGTGTACCAGATATACAAGTTATAGTACGATTTATTTATCACAGAGCTATATTCACATTCAGTGATGATCTCATGAACATCTAATGCTTCGTTCCAATTATTTCTTAGTTTTGAAGTTGCGTATCAGGACAGGTACTACAATACAGAAGTCTTCAGCGGAGGACTGGTGCCATAGTACTAAGTGCTCAGCGAAGGACCGGCACGACTAATACAAAAGTATTCAGTGAAGGACTGGCACGACTGAAACAAACACGTTCAGTGGAGGACTGGCACGACAAATACAAAAGTATTCAGTGAAGGACTGGCACGACTAAAACAAAAATGTTCAGCGAAGGACTAGCACGACTATTACAAAAGTGTTCAGCGAAGGACTGGCACGACTGAAACAAACGTGTTCAGTGGAGGACTGGCACGACAAATACAAAAGTATTCAGTGAAGGACTGGCACGACTAATGCAAAAAGTGTTCGGTGCAAGACCAATACGAAAAGGGTTCAGCTGAAGACTGTTACGACTAATAGAAAAACAAGTTCCACGTATATCACACGTTTGCAATATTTAATACGTCGCAAACCTTGCAGGAGCTGGAAACATGCGTTCTCTGGCTTAGAGACATTGTCATTGATACGACGCTTGCGTAACTCTGATCGGACGTCGACACGTCCGTTGACCACTACCGAATGTAGTGCCCTCGGTCCATTGTGTTTACGGTTCGGATTGTCAACGCAACAGGGAAACTGTATTCTGTTATTTAGCGTCCTTGCACTGATAGGGACCGATTGTTCTTGACTTTATAATATGACAGGGGGCGCTGGAACGAACCGGCTAATCGATATCTAAGCGAACGGTGACCGACAGCGCGAGCACAAGTTCAGCGTAAGAAAAAATTGACTTCGCATGAGCAGGTTCCTGAACATAAGAGGGCTGTCGCGCAGGTAGAAGGCGTGCGAACGCTTGCAGTACTCTACAATGTCTCTCTTTTTTTCCATGGATTGGCGCCGATCTAAATTTGAAGTTAATTATGGTCAGAGATCACTTTGTGTTTAAACTGGCAACATACTTATGTAATAATTTATATATTACACACATAATACAAAATGCTAGATTGTACATATGCCATCATCGAATTAGTATGGCCAGTTTAGCGACTTTCCTACCGGACATTTTTTATAATTCTCTGAAGTAACTGAATCGAAATTCCTTTCTGTATTAACCTTTCTACAAAAGCTATTTTTCTGCCTAGTCTCTCCAAGACAGCTCATGAACGAAATCAAGTGACTCCTGATCGATGTCGGCCATTCTGCCATATTTACCTTTCATCACATATGCACATTAGGGAAACTTGGCCATTGTCCCTGTACACAGTTACCTATGTGAGAGTTAAGTTAGCTAGATAACGTTCATAATGTATAGTTTAATGGCTACATAAAGAGTGTCCTTCACCGTAAACCGTATTAAAGGAATTTTCGATTCGCCACCTGGTATAGTAATCCGGTCTGAGTTAACCCCCCGTGTGCTTTGACCTTAGTCTATGCGTAGCGTAATTTTTCATCGTAATGCCGAAGTCGAATTAGTGTATTCTACAATAAAACAACGACGCTTTGCCCACTGTAAACTTTCTTCCTTCCTCGTGCTTCTCTACGGATAGTCTTGGTTATGCTCTTCCTCTTCTTCGCCGGCTTCCTCTTTGCATGCAAGCACGTTATTTCTCCTCCGTCCATGGGTTTCTCGTTCTGTTTGGCATAACATAATACTACGGATCCCTTGTGTTTTGCTCTGTCTCTCTTGGGACCACCGTCGTCGTACATAGGGAGACTTAACCCTGTGAGAGCCAGGGCTCTTTGTAAATGACGCTTCTAGCAATGGTATTCCTAAGGGAAACCGTCCTTTTTGTGTTCTTATAAGATTATACTTGGATAAAATTGTAGTTTTTTGCATCTCACGAGATCCGTGCTAGATGAGGTGCGTGCAATCCCGATAGTGTTCCCATTGATTATGTGAGTTTTTACTGATAATTCATTTCGTCTGTTAGTTTTATTTAACTTGATATCAAAATTTATGATGCCTAAGCCTAGTTTCCGGTGCCTGAGCTAATTTTCTGCCCAATATAATGTAGCGTATACTTTTAACGTTGGTCCAGAAAAGAAGCCCGTGGAGGAAAAAAGCTTCCGGTGAAAAATAGCCACCTGGAAGAAACCCTGGGATGAAAACCCTCCTATTACGTAATGTACATGTAATTACCTCAACTTATTTATATTGAAGTATGTTATATGAAAGTAAATTAAACAGTTTTAAGCTTATCTACCTTAAATAAACTGTCATATCCGAACAACTCCTAATCGTACATAACCTTACCTAGCTTAGCTAAGTTCATCTTCTTCAAATCGAAACTAACCAACATAGTTTTTGGTACCTACTGTAACGTAACTTATCTAACCTCTCCTAGTGCAATTTAGCGTAACTGGATCTGATCCAACCTGACCTATTTTATCGTAGGATAAAACTAAGCTACTCCAGCTTGACCTATAACCTTTCCTAACAAAGCCCACCTCAGTTTTATCAAACCTACTCTTATTCTAACCACACCTTATCTAACATAACTATCCCTAACCTAACTTATTCTAAACTAGCTAACGAAACCTAACCTATTTTATGTTAGAGGCTCTTTCAACTTGCATTTGCGTATACAAATGCTATAACTTGAAGCAATAATTACAATAGTGTATTTAATTTTTTATAATGTTCTTCAATATATCTGCAGCCAGTTCTACCCCGTGGCATTTTTTCTCCCAGGCCTTTTTTCTCAATAACATTTGATTTAAACCAAGGACTACACTATGTGTAGTGTGGTTCATAGTCATACGTATATCTTATTGAATATTCGGATCCAGCTTGCGATTTGCAAATTATTTTTTCTAATAGTTTTATCCAATTACATACATAATATGCATTTTTAATTATGTAAGCTTGATAGTTTAACTTTCATATACAGTGGTAAATGTAGGGTGATTTAGCATAGCCTATTCATTGCCGCATTTGAGAAACTACAGAAAGACCATCTAACGTGCCTAATCACATTAAAAAAAGGGAAAATGATTCAACGTAAATTTTAGAACAAGGTACATGTATCACGTCAGTGCCAATACAAAATCAACTACTTTTATTTTGTTCGAATTTGTTTAACCTGTAGAACTATCGAATGATTAGCGAAGAACATACCCAGTATAATTGAACTAAAGTATCCCTGCATGCTGACCTCGTAGGCGACAGTTACCATGCAGTTAGCTATCAGTGTAACTCTGCGACATGTAGCACTCGCGTTTTCTTTAATGACTGTATTCGACGAGGTAAATTCCAACACCAATGTTTATAGTTTAAACATTTCTGTTTGAAATTGAAATATCACCAAATTATCTTCATACGCCCGTTATCCATATTTGTTGCACTTCACGCATATTTTTCTGAAACAGAAAATTGTGAGATCCCTTTTTTAAAAAATTACTAGGCAAATTAGAGATAGTGCAAAGAAAGTTACCTCCATATAGGGATCCTGCTCCTCCTCCTCCACTTTCGCCTCCATTTCCACGTCGTCGGGGTGATTTTCTCCGTGGGTCGGTTTGCCTCTCCGGATGCGGCTGGAATAAAGTGACCGGTCAGTTATTTATTGACGTGATATTTTCAACTTCATTTTATTTTTCCTAGTTCACTAGCCGTACAGAACGGAGGAGCGATCGGCTTTGATCGGGAAAGTGGTAGTTGTCAATTTTTGTCAACAGGAATAGTTGGCAGTATAGACGTACCAGCAGGTCCATGCACTGAGAGGAACCGAGAGTAACGCCCCGGCCATCTATGAGCTATTGTCTTTGCACCAGGTTCAGATGAAAAAAAAAATGTGCAAGGGAAAAACCCCGCAGCTAAAGGGGAAATGGTGTAAATACAAGTTGCAGCAGATGGGCAGCTAGGGGTCCCGAGACGTGAATTGGTAGATGGGATATGAAGATGATGGATGAAATGAACATCTAAAGAACTTAGGCGTTAAGCCCGGTCCCCACTTGACTTTCGTTGGCCCTAGCAGCAGAGGGCCAACTCTACTAATCAGTTTACGATACAGCCGCTCGGCTTTCAGCGGGCCAGCAATTTTACTGTACGAAAAATGGTTGAAATTTTCAACCGCTGCTGCAATTTTTGCTCCATAGGAAGTGCCAATGGTGAACATTGAACTGTGGCTCCCAACTAGGAACTGCACATAAATTGATACATTAAGGAATTCAACAAGATGTTCATAAACGTGGAGCTGAGTCGCAGCCACGACTACGCAATCGGATTAGTTGAGTTGACTCTAAATAGGTTGGAAGCACCAACGAAAGTTGTTAAGTGGGCCCCGGGTTTGGGAGTGAATGAGTCTATAACGTTGCCAATTCTATGAGTAAATCTGAGATTTTGTTCGGCCCATAACTTAGACACGCCCACCAACTGCATATAGAGAAATTTCAGAAATATTTATAGGATTGGCTCCGCTGTAGGAGGACTTTGAGCGCGACCGAACCGCCTTCATAAAATGGTCAGCCTATTGTGTTTGTCTAGATCAGTGGTTCCCAACCTTTTCTGTTCCTGGTACCTCTAGAATACTTCTAAGTTTTTCTCGCACTACCCACAAAATTGATAATTCATCTGATGAGAAAGAATTAAATTTATGGTAATTTTTTAAATGAAACGTATTTCATTGAATTCTTGAATGACGAGCATAATCCAAAATTTTGGACCCCAGAAAAGGTCACCCCATAGGTTGCATTAGCTAGGCGTTCATGACATCTTTTTTTTTTCGTACCTCCTGAGCTTCTTCGACTGCTTTATTAATATTTATCACTCTGTGTTCATCTCTCGTTTCACGACTTACAGTTCCCATGCGTGCTGATCTTGGGTGGGAGCGCCCTCGTGCAGAGGTGCTACGTTTCTACATGTCCCTTATTTCTTTCTGGTTAGATTGCGTTACACCCGCTATAGCGGCAGACTAGAGCGTCTGACTTCAACTCTCAAGGTCGCTGGTTCGTGCCCAGTTCCCAGCTGGGTATTTTCTTATCGCGCTTGATCTGATCGGTCAGCATCCGGTCTGCATACTGCTGCTGCGGGTTACTGACCTTCCCCAGCAATGGGGAGGGTTGGGATGTCGCAGATATTGTCGCATGGAGTCTTCCGCCAATGGCGCCATAGCTCTAGACATCTGTCGTCAACTGCAGCCGTGTACTCCTCTGGGGCCTGTTGGTCTATATCTGTAGCATAAACCAGTGCATGCGGGTTTCCCAGTTGGGGGTACGGTCGAGTTGACTTTACCTTTACCGTAGAGACTGGAGGCTTGAACTTTATAAAATAATAATGATGCGTAATGCAAGTGCCATCAACTACAACTAATCAATTAAACTTAAGTTTAATTGATTAGTTGTAGTTGTAGATTAGTTGTAGTTGTAGACAAGCTTAGTACACTTCAGGTGTCAGCGCTGACCTCACAAGGCTTGACTTGTCCAGAACTTCAGGTGGTTGGTTTCGCCACTTCGAATCTCGTGTAGCAAGTGTGTTCGCGGCAACCCAGTTAAGGCCAAAACATACCAGAAGCAGTTCAGCGAGAATCTTGTAGACAGGCAGACAGGCTGGCAGTTTTTGAGAAACACGGAATGCTTTGGAGCGCGCACACCGAATAGTGGTAGCGGCTGCTCACCTGCCGCTGTTCGGTGTGTGCGCTCCAATGCATTCCTTGCTTCTCAAAAACTGCCAGCCTGCCAGCTTCTCGGTGAACTGGATTTGGTGCGTTTTGGCCCCTACACTTTAGACGGCGGAATAGCTACTCCATTTTTTCAGGCAGGATTGAAGTCGGTCATTCTCTCAAGAGCAATCGATAAAATATTTAGAAACTAGTTGAATGCGCCTCACTCGGGTTCAAGACAAGTCGAGCCGGGTGAGGTTGGACTAACTCGACTGATGTCCCGCGCTATGACGCCATAACTTCTCCAATACAAACTCGTACTACAAAAACCCATCAAAACACTAGTATTGACTTGAAAAACAAGTGCTCAATCCAACACATACACACTATTCAGCAATTCTGTCGGATACAAATGCCCAGTACAAAATTCCGCTGAAACATTACTCTTGTAGCTAATACTAGGATGGAAAAGAAACAAATATAGTCCACATATAATTCGCAAATACGTAGCAAAATTCTACTATTGGAATACAGTATACACACATATCATTCACATACTGTATACATATATATTGTTCACACGGAGTAAACATATATTTTATCTATACACAATACAGACATATCAATTAAGCACCGTATGCATTTATACCGATTACATAGAGTAAACATTCTATTCAAGTACAGTATACACACATATTAATCAAATATATATGGTATACATAGATATTGACTAATCACACAGAGCAAACACATATTCTACATATTCTACAGTGTACAAACACATCACTGAAATACGGTATACAAATATACTATTTAGATACGATATATACAACTGCAGTTAGTCAATACTCACACCACCACCACCTTGACGCACCTCAGCACAAAAGCAATGCCGATGATAATAAAGATGACAGAAACGAGTGCCAGCAGTATCCCAACAACGCTGGGCTCGTGTGGATCTCCTCCTGTGGCAGTAAAATTAATATATTAGCTCCATAGACTTTTTTGACCATGGCCATCTAGCATATTAATTTACAGAATACCGTCACCCTCCAGTACAGAGGTCCACGTATGCTTTATATTAAAAAAAAACATGTTATCTATCGATAATATTGTTTCCCATGCAGTTCTCAACTTCAGCATTCTTCTGGTAACAATTTCCCTACCGACCTTATTCTAGATACTGTTATAAGCAATTACTGAAAAATCAAGCAGACCATTGTTTTTTTTAAGGAAATGTGTATTATGTATGTATGACTGCGTCCCAAGTAGCCAGTTTTTGTACATTTTTCTAAAGTAATCAGACAGAATCAGTATTATAGGTTCTATGAGTTCGAAGTTTTGTCTGGCAATAGCTAAGTTACAGTAAGTAAAGAGTTAGTCCTGAGTGGACTAACGTAGTTAATAAACGACGCTTCGAATAATGTTATTCCTTCTAGGTAGGAACCGAAATGTGAATGCTAAGACCATCTATAATATTAATAGCGTTGTTCCTTCGTTCCTTCGTTCCTTCCTTCGTTCCTTCCTTCGTTCCTTCCTTCCTTCGTGTGTTACGCCTGAATTCAATGTTCAGCTCGCATTTGGCCTTACATGTGAAATCCGGTATCTGTG
>LQNS02007215.1:28240984-28257400 GCA_001587735.2 Parhyale hawaiensis | reverse complement strand
ATGTATCACACATCGAGTCTCGGTGTTGAAGAACAAGTGTGGTGTCTCCATGCTAAAATCTGAAAGTTTCACGAGTCTGTCTGAAAGGCCTTGCAAAGCCGTGAAAGTTTCACGGGTCCAGCTAGTTATTATTAATATGACTATTGCTAAAAGCTCAATAAGGTTTCTCAAGAATACTCGAAAAATTTCGTACTAGTTGGTAATGTTGTTGCGCATGCACAGGCGAAGTTTTAAAGCTAACATGCCACTTGTGTTTTTTTTATTTTTTATTTAACCACCAACACTAAACAAGAGAAAAGTGTGCCTTCAGTCTATTGAAGAAGTTACGTTTTTTTTTTTGCCTTATTTGATGAAATATTACCGGCATCTGACAGAATAGCGTTCATGTACAGATCTTTCTCGGACATACACTGCCTTCCACAGTAGTAGAGCTTCCTTTCGAGGCTGCTCTGACGCTTAAACAAAGTTGAAGGGTAAATTTGAGTCACTGGTAAATCCTCTGTAGGATCGATCGCAGCGAACTATTCCTACTCTCTTGTCTATTACCTGCGCTCTTGTGTGAGAACGAACTACTAAATGCCATTCGGGTGTGCGCGTATAGGTTGAGTGTATCCGTGCATGTTCCTTGCTTGTGCGTGGCCACCAATATATGTGACTGGGCCTAATCACTAGCTTGAACTTTTGGCTACTTTGTACTTGTAAGCGTATTTGTGAACCTATTACTTTCATGATAAAAGGTATTTATTAAATCTGTGAGTATGCTAATAAAATAACAATATACTTGGCAGGTGTTTGTTCACTATCGAGCAAAACCCTTTGAAATATTTCACCACCCATCCACGGGAGTGTTATTATAATGCGCACGATATTTCCCGAGATTTTTGAAAAAAAATAATTATTGGAAAATAATGATGAAACACTACAAAATGACTAATTTATAGTCACCATTTTATCTGTTTTCAATACCGCCACCGAGGAGGTTTAGTTTTCGACGCGTTTGTCTGTTTCTCTATCAGCCTGTTCATCTATTACCGAGCTAACTCGGAAAGTTGAGGCAGGATCTTTACGAAAGTTACAGGGATTGTTTGGCACGTAATGAGGAACAGATGAATAACTTTTGGTTAAGATCCGTGCAACTGTTTATTTGTTTGTTTGCATCATTATTCTTTCAAAAATAATTCAAAACGTGACGGACGGATCTTTATGAAATTTTGCACAATTTGTTAGGATTGTTACGAACAGCACATGACCAGCTTTTTGTAATCTGTTTGTTCATTTGTTTGTTTCAGTTTAAGTTTTTGTTTGCCAGCAGCATAGCCCACTCAATTAGGAACGGATAAGTATGAAATTTGTAAAACTTGTTTGAAATGTTGAGACACAAATGGCTTTGTTTTGGTGATGATCGGTACGTCCGTTTGTGTGTCTGTTTGTCAGAATTAACCCTAATCAAAAAGTTACCGACAGATCTTAAAACAAATTACAGAAGCTTTTATTACGGTCATGAAACACAAATGACCAATTTATGGTGATGATAAGGTAATCCTAGTTTCAGGATCAACTTGAACCTTTCGTTAACATTACATTGCTTGTCGGAGGTACACACTCTCACAGCACTTTTGTCGTTAGTTATCTTTCTATTTTCTGTCAGGCTGGAAGATAACATTAAAAAAATTAAGTCACGTCACGTGCTGTTAAAAATCGATGGAAGACAGTTGAACCAGATTGCAGATTATGGGAAACTAACGTAGTTTCAAAACTGAATTCATTTCTCACTTCACCTAATTTGAAATTCAAGCGAAATCGTCGGCAGTTTACCTTGGCACTCATGTAAATCTGAATTTCTCTGTTCTTCCCACATTGAAATTGTAGTTCCTCGGAGAGTACAATCTTCAGTTTCAGTACATATGATCAATAAAGCAAAGAATAAAATATTTTTTACAGTAGAGTACAGGAAAATTATAAAGAGACCCTAAGAACACGCAGTGTTTCATTACAACACCTACGTTTCTCTAAAAAGGTGTTTTCCTCGACAAAACAGCTTCTCGTTGGTGGGAAAATTTTTTTGCTGAAATTCTATCAGTGTGGTTCAAAGATACGCAGCGTTATGCAATTCATATCAGTGATGCTTTACTGCCTGCTGAAAACGAATTGATTTCTCAGCTCGTCATAGAGGGGAGACGATGTGCAGCTCAACACAACAGTAGCCGAGAGCACTCTTTTCTTTTGAAAGAACGATAAAAAACAAAATTCATATTATAATCTCACTTGGACACTGTTATGATTATTCCAGTTTGCAATTGCGATGCATCCGTAATTATTCTGCTCAGTCGTAAGGAAAACCAGATCAGTGAAGAAGCATCTTCACATATTCTCCGCTGATGTTTGTGAGGGCCATGCAGTTACACCAGTTAAGCTTATATTCTGGGTAGGTACTGCGTGTAGTCACCCAGCCAGCAGCAGTAGAGGTACGTATAAGCTTGTCTCCGTCGCGGAATCGCTCTCGCGCCTCGCACTCCAAAGGTTAAGTCGTGAGCACAAAAATAGCGCTGGGACCCGCAAACCTTGGCCGACCTTACGAAGGAGGTCGATTCCTGGTGAACCCAATGCACTTGGTGCTTTTGCCCCGACGATATTATGCCGCCTGTTGATTTTGTTACCTGAGACTCCTGTGTCCGAGAGGAAGTTTCATCTCTAGTTACATTAGGTTTAACTCTTGCGATTCTATCCGCTTATAATTGCGTTACAGAAAGTCACTGCTTTGCGGAGAAAGGCTTAGAGTATCTCAGAGCATATTATGCCAATGTTTTGTCACCTGCTATTTGTGTTATCAGAAGAATATCTCGATGTGAGAGGAGATTTAGTCCCGCACATGTTAGTTATACGTTATAACTGTATTGGTAATTATGAAATATGCTCTGATTTGCCTCATACAGTCGTGCAATACATAGCGTTCAAGTAATTCCCTTTCATACGGGTGTGCTAAGGTTCATTGTGTTGCATTCTAGTACCAACAAGTGACAAACTGCAAGTAAACTTATAATTAGTAAAACAGCAGCTGAGGCACTCCTTCAGTTACGGTATGCCGATGACACGCTAGGCAAACGTTCGAGTATCGTCATCTTTTCGTCCGCATGTGTTGATGTGCCCATTTAAATAGCACACACTTGCAAAGACTTTTGAGTTATAGATCCATCCAGATACCCTATAATGATATGTCCGGAAGTTCACTAAAGGCACTTGCGGAGTAAACTGAACTGACGGTAAACATTTTTACACCATTTGTTTGCAATCTCAAAGCTATGATTACATGAGTTCAACATAACGTTTGGACGAAATGATGACGCTACTCGTTCTTTTGACTAGCCTGTGTCATCGGCATTAGTGATGCAGTGTAGAGTCACGTAATACAGGTCCATCAATACTAAACCTTAATTTTAGCAATAAAATAATATTTTCATAAGCTGATTGTGTTCTTGCACTTACGTCGTTGACATCAAATAAGGCCCACCGTACAGCATCTTGAGATACCTACTTGGCAAATCAGTAGAAGGGTAGTCATCAAGGGTTGGCCAAAAACTACTTTTCATTTTTTGTAGCAGTGTCCGGTGTTGTAATCATTGTTTCATAGTTTTAAATTTGGAACCTGTATACGGCACAGAGTGTATTCAAGCTAATGCTTAGGATCTTTAAATTTAGCTTCTAATAACCACATTTCTGGAGATACCTACGGCATCTTCAATATAAACTACTGACCATAAATGTAAACTACTAACTATAACATTAAAGTATTTTCATGAATCTAGTCGCCACATATTTCCCTTTCATGGATATGAAAAGCAAAACATGCTGCTACTCCTCTCTCCCAACCCTTAACTGCGTATAGTGTACGATATACTTAACGTTATTGGGTACTATGGTAAAGACAAGATTAAGTCAAGCAGTGGAGAATTAAGGTCTTGCCGTACTCTCATTAATTATTGGCTTGTTATTGTATGCATCGAAGCTCGCTCATCCTGAAATCCACATCGTTTTTTCTTTACGCCGTTATATTTATTCCTTATTTACTTTTTTCGGATACCTAGTGTCTTGGCTATATAGGTTTAGACGGAATAAACCTTAATTCTAAATAAAGCAGGGTGCAGATGATATATGTATTTTTTGCAGTCTCGGAGACACAATTGGTGAGATTTTTCATTGTTTACACCCCGTAAGCGTTGCCGTAAGAACAATGTAGTTTCTCGAGGCACCGCACGACTTCCGTCCAATGAGCTGTAGGTGCGTTTGTCAAGGCCGTTCCTATAGCCGCTCAAGGTCTTACATAGTTGCGCGGCTGTCAGGTCATGCCTAGCTTATAATTATGATATAGTTCTCGTTATTATATTCCTATGTATAGGCCTACTGTATATTATGGAGAGAGAAAATGAGTATACTTTGTCGTACAACACGTGGCAAATTTGGTGATGCTAAAATTCATAGATCTTACGCAACGTTTTTGCCAAATTGCTGTCATAATCTTACGATTAAAATTACGTTTTTAGCAGAGATTTCGTAAAATTGTCCATTTTCTTGAAGCGTTTGCCGATCCATCTTAAAATAACGGAAAAATTTTGTTAAAACATCACGGAACAACTGTATATTTTACGGTAGCGTTTTTACTTTAATCATTTAGGCTATCACGTAAAATTACTGGATTATTATTTACAGGGGATGGAAGGAGGATGAGTATCAAAATCTACTGTATTTACAGTTTCGTATTAATCAGTGTGCTTAGTTCTTACCTTATAGTGCATCACACTTGAAGGATTTGTGTAAATGATATAGATTTAGAAAATACATATTTGTGAAGCTAAGAAATTATGAATTGTTTAGTTTCTCGGGAAACTTAAGTTAATAATTAATAGAATGACAAGCGTTGGTGTTAAAAACATTTTTACAAAAGTAATATTCTTCCTTGTGTTTTGTGATCTTTCGATTTAATCACCAATAATCTTCACGAACAAGAAGCAAGTTTCAAATTTTATTACATGCTTCTTGTTCCTGATAATGATTCACGATTGACTGGAAAACGCGAAAATACAAGGAAACATACTATTTTTATAAAAAAAATATTTTAATAAAAGCACTTGTCATTTTCTCTTCATAATTAAAAAATTTATGACATCAAATTTACAATACAATGTATTACACCTGG
Organism: Parhyale hawaiensis; assembly: GCA_001587735.2. Lineage (NCBI taxonomy): Eukaryota > Metazoa > Arthropoda > Malacostraca > Amphipoda > Hyalidae > Parhyale > Parhyale hawaiensis. The sequence goes on along the minus strand of LQNS02007215.1, from coordinate 28,252,209 downwards.
CTACTTAATTAACCCTCTTGATACTGACGGCACGTACACGCCCCGCATCAAAATTTTCATTATTAAAACCGGTACGTTCTTTCTCGCTCTGGAAATTTGGACAACATATTCAACAACCCGTCTGAAGTTAGTGCTAATATTTGGTTTATGACTTGCTGGAACTGAAGGCGAGCTCCAGTGACTACAATGATAGTGTCTTCTAGGAACTTCTTTTCGAACCTCATAAAAGAGCAGAGTTCCCGTTGGGAAAGGGTCAAGTCTGCTGTGGAGGATGCATTGCATCTGGCTACTTACAGAACAACAATAATTTAAAAATAATTAAGCGTGGCCAATTCCTATCCAGAACAATAACTTTAAAATAATTAAGCGTGGCCAATTCCTATCGGCACTGCAATGTTGTAATGCCTCCTCTGTTGCAAAACCTAAGGCAAAATTTTAATATCAGCATTCTTATAACACCAAGCTGTTTTTTTTTTAATATATTTGCTCTTCAGGGGACCTCTCTAATGGCAAAGAAACAGTCATTTGGTTCGGTTGGAAATTTAGTCCCTGCTCATCTCGGTTTGCATGCTATGATACCTTTCGTTCGTTAGTTTTTCTCTCCAGTCTTACCTGTTAATTTCAAATTTTAACTTCCTGGTTATTTGAGGCTCTGTTTCTCATAAAAATAAGTATTCCGCCAAACCTTTCCGTGCTACATGCCAGACTGGAGATAAAGAGACTGTGTTCAATAACGAGCCCGTTGTAGCGGGATGTGAGAGTGCTGTGCTTGCATGTTCTAGTACCCGAGATCGTCTCCACGCCTGGCAGGTGTACAATCTGTGGTCGATGGCAAACATAAACTCTTCTGGGGTCAAGCGAACAGCATTCTGTAGCACAAACCAGTGCATGTGGATCTCTCTGCTGAGGTGTAGATCAGGTTGGCTTTTCCTGTAATCCATTTTTACTGTTCTCACTGGATGAATTTTAAAACTTTGGGATAAGAATTCGAAGAGCAAACTGAAAAGACGTAGAGGATGTCGAGAGGAACGCTTGATCAACGTACGGACAGGGCAGGTCGGGAAAGAAAAGCTGAAAAACAGAAAAATACCTGCAAGAATATGCAAGGAAGCAAAGCGGGCATCTGTAAAGGTTAAGTTAAATATGTTTGTTTATTCCACGTCATCGGGTACCTCTCGTGAACTACTCCTTTCTACTCTCACTAATACTAAAAGTTTCGGTTTGGCTAACTCCCCTTGTTGCCCGACATGCTGTTTCCATACTCATGTTTCCTCTGTATATGGGTTCCCTGTTGCACAAGACGGAAGGCTCCCTAGACAGATGTATCTGGGGGTCTTGGCTCGACAAACTACGGTACATGTCCCTTGTTCTTTCCTCTCGTCGGTTCATCAATGCCTTAGGAAGGGAGCATTAAACTGTGTTCACATGTGCTTGTTCGATTGGCTCGTCAAAGACGAGATAAGCCACGCCCGCTCGTTGGAAACCTTAGACAAGTGCGTTGGTTTTGCCCTACTTTTTAAGTCGTGTTACACGAGTTAAAAGCAACTCCAGTGCGCTTGAGATGGTTGGGAACTCCACTGCGCCGAGCTTGACTGAGTTTCTGGCCGTCTTATGGGCAACGGATTCAAAGTTAGCCCATAAAATTCGGTTCAACGGAACGGTGAACCCAAAGCTGAGGTTTCGATCAAGTTGGCTTGGATTAACTCGATTTGAACGATCTAGGCGGACGAGCCCCAAGCGATTCCTATTCCGTGATTCAGCGATGCATGCTGGCAGTAGAGCTTAGACGACAGCAACGCTTTTTGATATTTCCAAAAGATGTTAACCGCTCTCGGCGATGCATTCATGAATATAAGCTATAAATTGATGACATGGAGCCAACTGTTGGCGGCACAAGCTCGTACGAAAGTTGACCAGGTCGCTCTGTCTAGCAGCTTTTTATGAACCTGTTTTCGGCTCTTCGTAATGTTTATGATGTCATCTAGCGGGTGCTTCTGGCATCCATTTATAGAACTAACGGTGTTAATTAAAATTATAATTCGACTGAAAGTTTAACTCAGAGGAGGTTATATGCGTTACTGGATAGAATTCGATATTACCAGTCCAAAGTCCCCTCTCATGTTCATAGGACGGACTCTACAGTTAGGTTCGCCCATCTTGTGTCAAAGGGTAGCACCCCATTAGGTTGATTTTGCCTTAGGCCTTCCGGACGCTTCTCCTTTGTGCCTACTGTGTTCCATTCTATACTCCTATTTTTCACAGTACATTCTGTTCTTCTTTGCCGACTTGTACCTTTGCGTGTTAATCCTGTGTAAGGAAACCCCCTATGCATGGGTTTCACGTGTCTGCCGGCATACTACGCGTCCCTTCCTTTTCCTCTCTTGGGAATATATTAGCCATAAGAAATGAATCTACCGTAGCTAAGATTAAATTTGCACAATTAGGTAACCAATTAACCCTAAACCCCCGAACTAACTCTTCACTTCGTTACTTGGCAATATTATTAGGTGCGCATCATTTACAGTAAAACATGCTATAAAGGGTTAAACTTTCATTCCGGTATAGAATTGTCCGAAACGTCTTTTACAAAAGACACAGGATAATATTACGGGTAGATAAAGCAGGACTCTACACATGCTGCCGTACTCAATTTCTGAAAAGTTTGGATTTTTCATATGCTAGATCATCTTATCATCCGTCCGGTAGTGGAGATGGCTTCTGTATTTCCCATACGATAGATAAGACACGCAGTGTTGGAACATTTTGTGCTTTCAACTGTTATTTAAGTAGAACGTTGGATCTAGTTTGACACTCTTTGTATAATAAATAAAACATTTTGTGGGGCGTCAGTCCTGCCTCTCATAACGTGGTCTGTGTACAATAATTCAAATCTATAATTCCGACGATAACGGCAGATGTATTCATGAGAAATAGGTAAATTTCACTTTTCCATCTTTGGGTAGCTGTACATCACATCATATATGAAGAGCAGGTTTGTGAATTGCTATACATCCATTCCAGACGAGTGCAAGTCAGTCATTTGGATGATTTGGCGTGCGTTTCGCATGTTTTGTTGCATTTGTCTCTGTTGCGACAACCGCGTGTCTACCGAAATTCTTTTCTAAAATGTTAGCTGTCCTAGCAATTATGTTCACTGATAAAATATCGAACATGACCTCAAATTTTATTTAGAATGAATAAAAAGTTTGATCTTTTGATGGACACCGAAACGCATTCAGACGTATGGGAACTATAGCACTGTAAGGTGGAAGGCCGCAGTTAGTGCTATAGTAAGGGCAATGCCACACCAAACATCAACTGGACAAGCACTTGATATGCATAAGCTAATCAAGCGATAGTCGGTCACGCCTCCATGGATTTTAATGGGGCAAATTAGGTCGCTACTGACGTCACAGAGTCGCCTGCCTGTGACTCGTCGAGCTGCTTGCGCAAGACAAGTTTTTTTCGCCAAAATATCCTGTAAAAACATGAAGCTAAAATTAGCTTTTGCCGGACTAGTAGGTCATAGTTCATATGCTTCTCTCATGGGACAGAGAATTGGCGACAGCGTTACCTAAGTTAAGTTCACCCTTTATATCATATCGAAAAGTTCCCTTAATAGGTCGAGGCATGCTTACAGGGCAAAATTAGTTTGGTGCTCCCATCCTATGTTTTGGGGGAGCCGCACCACATGCAGGAAATTCAATTAGTTACCTCCGCATTAGTTAGCTTTTCGGGACACCTTCCTCCATAATGCCTGCTTTGTTACCTTCCACTCTTATAGGCTTACTGATGACTGTTTGCTCTGTCCCTGTTCTTCTTTCCTGATTTGCTACACCCAAGCGTCCATCCTGTTGTGGGATCATCAGCGTGCGTGGGTCCCTTGTTGCTTTCGATGTACTATTCGTCCCTTTCTCTTCCTCCCGTGGAACATCTTTGCAGTGGCTAGAGATACTCGACCCTTTCAATTAAATTTGAATTTTGTTTAGAAAAGTGCCATTTATTTGAAAGCGAGCGCTGAATCAGCTAGGGTCGGATGGTGACGTAACGTTATGTTGACGTGACGTAACTTTATGTTGACGCGTCGTAACGTTATGCTGACGTGACGTAACGTTATGTTGACGTGACGTAACGTTATGTTGACGTGACGTAACTTTATGTTGACACGTCGTAACGTTATGCTGACGTGACGTAACGTTATGATAATGTATATTTTGCAGTTCCGTGAAGAAGTATCGATCAAAATTACGGCTCTCATTTTGGCACTTTGTTATAGCTACTGATCTTTAGCAAAGCTTAAGACTGAAAATGGCTTGAATCTCCAAACAATGTATGGGTAAATAATGAACTTAGCCTAAGTAGTTGAATCGAAGAGGAAAACTGTAAAACTTAATCGTTATGTCGCATCACTCGTGCGTGCAGCTAGTATCTATACTGTTACGATGCACGTAACTTCGAACATCCGGCCCCGTGTTTTTTCAACAGTTGGGTAAATTAAGGGCATCTTAACTGTACAGCTGCGAGCCTGAATGCATAAATGTAAGAGATCATATTGACATTATTCCTCTTGAATTGACCCGCTGGGTCTTCTTTACATATCGAAGTAGAGAAACACTCTGACAGCGCATGCCTAAACAAAGTTAGGCACTGTCAACGCAACAGGTACAGCTAGTGTTGAAACTAGGATTTCCGTCCTATCATCACCAAGATTTGGTTGTTTCTACCTTTTAACAATAAGAACAGTTCCAGCAAAATCCATCTTAAACTTTTTTAATCATGTTTTGAGAAAAACGAAGACAAACACATAGTCAAATTTACAAATAGTCGAATAGATCATCAGTAAAATGTGCTCATTTCTGCCTCCTAACATTTCCTGCAAGTTTCATGAAGATTTGTCGATAGTTCTTTGAATTATGTTACTGATAAATATGGTAACAAATAGACAAATGGACTGTCAGATCATTCCAAACATTTGGTCAGAACTCGTTCTGCTGCCATAAGGAGTACAGAAGTCTAGCTTCTGAAGATCAATAAAATGGAAACGCGTTCATCAAAATTACAAGTTTCGTGTTATGTGTGACTGGTTTGAACATTTATCTCCTACTAATAGTACTTAGATTAAAAACTTATACTCTATGACGCGACCTACACGACAGAGACGCACACGTAGCTTGGAGTTTCAAGATTCAGTCAAGTTCCTGTACATTAGGAACTATTATGAAATGAGGCAACAACCAAAATATTTTCAGTAAGACACCTACCTCGTGTTTTATTTTTTTTTTTTTTTTTACTTGGTTGCATCGTAAATTCTCCGTAAGGAGTTTATTACTGGTACAGCCTTTTATTATATATACCTACAACGCTAATTCTATTGAATTTGAAAATTAACTAATAGGATATTACATGTTCGTTTAGAATTCTGAGCTCAGATTACATATGTTAGTTAATATTTCGACGGGTGATGCCAATGGTCGCCGTAATGAACTTCAACAATAAACAGTTAGCTTATAACCTTAGAAATGACCAGTTTATATCATACATGACGCCTCAACTCACGTTATACCTACGAGAAACAGACGGTTCATTTGTTCCTAATAAACCACAATGGATAGATCTTCAAGTCGAGAAATAGCCTAAAAGTACGTACGCCTAGTCATTACATTTGCCTGCAGGTTTGCGGAGTCGAAAAGTGCCAAGTCTTCAACTCGTTGAGTTCGTCCGAGCAACAAATGTTGTCCTCCAATTTGGAAGTCGAAAAATACTCGCTCTTAAATTCGCCGAGTTGTAAAAAGTTAGCTTTTAATTTCCAGCAGTCGAGAAGTGTTAGTGCTTTACCTGGCCGAATTAAAAACATGTTAGCCCTCAACCCTTTATCTACGAAAGCTCCGCTCTTGCTATGAGGTTCTAAAAGAATCTCATAGAATTAAGACACTACATATATATCATTGTAGTCACTTGAGCTCACTTACAGCTTAGTTGAATCGTAAGTAAAATACCATCACTGACTTCAGACGGGTTGTTAAATGTGTTATCCAAGTGTCCAGAGAAAGAAACAACGCACTGGTTTTAATAATCAACACTTTGATGCTGCATCCGAGGATGCCATCAGTACGGAAAAGGTTAGCTTGTTCGACCAATCGAAAATGTCACTTTTCACTACGCAAGGTCCCCATAATATTAGCCATTGGGTTTAAGGTGTCGAAAAATGTTGCCTCTCGAGTTCGCACAGTCCAAAAATTTAAGCGATTTTAATTTCGCGGATTCGTTGTCACAATTCTCCGTGCGCTCTGCTTTAAGTGTCAACTTTCTCCGCTAGAAGCGCAGTAGCTGCTTGCTTGTTTTTTTTTTTTTTTTTTTCAGGTCAGGATTGATTGATTGATTGTCCCCAGAAAAGGTAAGAAAACAATTTTATGCACTCGTAAATAGCGGTTCTAAATTTAGTGTAAGTGCACCAGAAGGTAAGTAAGTGATCGAAGAATTGTCTCCACCGCTTGCAGTTCATTGCTTCAGTGAACATTATCACTTTTATCGCACCCATCTTATCACCGGATGTGATTATATGAATGTTTTAGGACTTCATTTGGCACAGATTATGGAATTTGGGGAAAATTCGTTAAGTTACTTAGTAAACCACGTTCATATGAACGGAAAATTATCGAATATTCCCGTAAAATGTCAATTTTGCCTCAGAAAACTTTAATTGTCCCATCCTACTATAAAATAAGCGTTAGTAATGCTCATAAACACTATACGTACCCAAACTTTATCTAACTTAAGAGTATGTTCGATTGGGCACCAAAATTAAGTCGTCAAGGCTTGACTCGTTCGAACCTTCACCCAGATGAGTGTCTTCCACCCGTTTAATTAAATTTTTGGCATTAATCCGCAATCGGTTACTCATGAGACTTCCAATAATTTGATCGTACTCTGTAAAATGAAGTTTTCAGCAGGCCCAACATAAGCGCGTTGCTTCTAACACCTGCAATACGATGCAAAGCGACAAAGCTAAAACTTCTGCCTAAACCTTCGGACGAGTTAAGCCACATAAGCTTCACTTCGGCGCCCAATCGAACATGTACTATCCTAACTTCGCTTATAGCAACATAATCTGCCTAATGTGCATTGTTTACTTATTTTAATAACATTTACATTCAGGTTTCAATTTAAGGGACGTGCCTTGGTGCTACATAATCAACTATAATGTAATTATCAGACGATGAAGTAGGAATGACTTAAGTGAATGCTCTCTATTCAAATCTCAATCATTTAACTTCCTCTTTATTGAGTAACTAAAACCGATATAGCCCAAATTTCCTCCTCGGAAATGCCAGTAATCTCTGCCGAATATTTTTAACAGACGACGGAAAAAGTTCTGACGCACTTAGCTTTTTCTTACAGAGATTACAGCGATTTTATATGTAAATCGTGTTGTCCATTACATGTGATCAATGAACCTTCAGGCTGCTCGGAGCCTTTCCAGTCTTTTATATTAGCCCCTCACTGGCAGCGGATGGGTCCTGGGCCGTAAGTTAAGAATGTCCTTCCTCTGTTTTGGAGTGTGCTCCCCCCCCCCAAACTAGGGAGGTTACCGTCCAGTAGAGACACAGTTGTGCCCCCTCAGGAGGCATAGGATGGGCCATAGGGTTATATTAGGTTAGAATGGTGCGGGCGCTGAGACGAAAGAACACGTCCAATTTACCGCGTGTGCACACTCCTTTAGATATGAGCCCTCTGGAGCCTGTGCCATTTCGCCTCATGGTTGCAGTCACTGACGCCGAGTTGAGTCAGCACTAGCTGTGACCTGACCAAGACTGTCCTACTTACGGTATCTATACATCGCCAACACCCTTGGGTGAAAGGCAACATGCCCTTACAGGCGCATCCTTTCAGCCCTTATATCGATAATGTCAGCGTGTTTGTGCTTGCGGTGAGGGTGCTGAGGATGGATAGATTTTCGCAGAAACGGTCGAGACGAGTCAGGTCAAGGAAGATGGGAGGGTATCCCAAATTGGTTCTCGATCACTGGTCATAGCTGGGGACGAAATGCTGCCATACCATGGGAAGAAAGGCATTGTCCCGTCCTTCACTTCTCGTAGCAATAGAGGTTACTGAGACGTTTAGACTTACGTGAAGCTAAAAATTGTGTCACAAGTAACTAAAAGAATTTCTGAGTTTAACAGAAAAGAACGTTACTGTGAGACTTTCGCTATACACGGTAATGGTTTTTTCGGCCCAATGGAATGTTGTCACTTAATTAGAACGCTTGCAGATTTGGACTAAAATGATCACAAACAGATCCAATACTGCTCCAAAAAAGCAATTAAACAGCCAATATAACGAATGCAGTAACTCTTTGTGTTTAATCTCAGTCGTTGCTGGACTAGGCATATTAGCTCTCCAATAAGTCTGACGCGTTTTCTTACTGGTTACATAAACCCACCAGACGATTGTTATAGCACCGAAAACGAACCGCATAAAATATGTAAGCACACGGAATAACTTTTAAATGCCAAATATCGTGTTGGGAATTTGAAGCAGAATCAAGCAAAAGTTACGCCGGCATTGAGATTCACGTACATACATAGGGCTTTGTTGCAAGTTTTCGTCATCGTAAACTTCTCGTCACCACAACCTTTGCGTCGCCCCAAACTTTTTATCAAAAGCCACAACGAAGAGTCTGTTTTAACGTTTTTTTCCGACGAGTTACCATGCCACATTTGGTGAGCTTATTTAGACCACCTTTCTTTAGTTCATCATGCTCTTACTTCGGCCTTTTTGTTGCCCTTCCTGCTATTTCTCCGGGTTTCTACTTCTGTTTATGGGTTTCTTGTTTTATCTGGCACGCTATACACTCCCTTTCTTTTTGTTCGTCCCATTAATTGGAGCACAGCTTTCGGTGTGTTGGGAAGGCGTAAACTGAAAATATATTTACTGCAACTGGTATCGTTGGAATCCATAACGCCTGAATTCTCATATCACGTCATAACTTGAGGCAGCCTATGTAGAAAATACAGTACTGTGAAGTTTCACCAATATCACACTCAGCTTTTGTCTTTCGTTTTTCTTGTTTCAATTAAATGATCAAAAGTTATTTAAGTTTCGAAAGATACATAAATCAACAAATGAGACTGAACCCTTATATATAATAAAACGCTCCGTGTATTTATTTCGTGTCCGCTCTGAAGGAAATAGACGAAAAATGCCAGGTTGCAATTTTGTAAATCGATGACCAGGTTGCAGAAGTTGATCTTTATCCCTTTATCTGAAGACACTTCGTGCTTGTAACTTCTTGAAATCGGGACAATATGTATGCAGCTTCTGGAATCCGATTTTGCAACTTATTTTTCTTTCAGGTTACGACGCGTAAATTCGGCAGATGACCAAGGGAGCACTCACGAGATGATGATTATTCACGGGTGAATGACAACTATTTCTTCTAGCTGACTGTCTATCTCTCCTCTTCCTAATCCTCCTTCTTCTTCTTCTAAGGCAGTATTATTCCCGGTCAAAGGGGGGGGTCGCTGAAGCTTATCTTGCTATTCCATATATTTCTATCCATTACCATGTGCTCCTCCAGCTCCATACCACGCATATCTTCCCTCACACTGTCGTTCTCTGAAGGTGCGAATTTTGTTTCATAGCCCACAATTTTCGGCATTTCAGTGAAGCAGATATTTAAGTTCGTAAGACCATATCTTGGCTACGGAGCGCTGACATGCATACAAGCTGGGTGGAGTTACATTCAAGTTTATTGCAGTGTTTTACTCAAGATTAATTTCTGCCTCTCACTCTTGAAGACGCTCACCTAATCAAGAAGGAAGATGGGGAACTTAGAAGTTGCACAAAACTACTACAGTCTCACGATCGAAAATCTGCTACGAATGCATGGAGAGAGATGAATTGTCTATGCGATACAGTCTTAAGAAGGACTTTTCGAAGCAGAGAGGTTACAGAAGTGAGTGGAAGCTGCTGATAAGCGTAAGCGGGGAAATGAGGAAACTACAAGTGAGAGAAAAGAAGCCCTAAAGTTGAAAGCACGAAAAAGGATCAATGAAGAAAATGAAGCAAGCCAGAGCAGGGAAGATTCCGCAACGTCCTATATTAATAAAAATATCGATTACTGCGTGAAGTTTTCGCGCGCGGGTCCATTAGTCTCTATAATAAAGAAGAAACTAATCAAACGTTTGCGTAATGCCAGGGTATTGGTGTCTGTGTGTTATTTACGTTCACGTAACTTTGCAAAGCAATGCCGCGCCCAGGAGAGCTTGAGCTTCCCCATGAATGAGCCAAGCCTCCTAGCAGCCCTTCCCTTCAATATTGCTGCCATGTAACCAACATACAAGTATCTTATAACAACGTCAGCCACTCTACATTTTAACTCCAATAACCCCCCTCCCTCAGCCCCCAATGCATATTTAACATTATTTCCCAGTCCGTCACTGTTATAAAGTGCTTTCAGTACCCAATCTGAGGCTAAGTGGTGTAATTTGCAATGGGGTCCGTTGTATCCAACGTTAGTATGTCCGGAATCGCTGCTTCGGAAATGCCAGATACGATTTCTCCGAACCTCACGGCCCAGTCTCTAGACAACTGTGTAGCATGTACTTTCAGTAGTACCATCTTGGCCTAAGTCTTCTTACTTTCATGGTGATAAGTTTCCTATTAAATATATATGTTCAATATCCTAGTGATACCACACGTGTTCTTTTAAACTTCCGTGCCTGAATTAAATATTATTTTTGTAGGAATAACACTGAATCTCTCACAAATTTATACAGTTGTAACAAATATGATGAATCAGGATAATTACTTTCATGATGATGTAAATCGTTAGCAGCTTTTAAGTGAACCAAAGTTCCCTAACAAAATTTTCGGTTGTCGTAGTAGCTAAAACCGTAAAGTGTTTTCTGAGGCGGCAAAAAGAAAGTCTGCTAGGATTCAATTGCATGCGCCCTGTTCGTATACAACAGCTTTGGGTCTAATTTACTTCACTTTTGGGTCTAATCTATTTTACATTTGGGTCTAATTTACTTCACTTTTGGGTCTAATCTATTTTACATTTGGGTCTAATTTACTTCACTTTTGGGTCTAATCTATTTTACTTTTGGGTCTAATTTACTTCACTTTTGGGTCTAATTTACTTCACTTTTGGGTCTAATTTACTTCACTTTTGGGTCTAATTTACTTCACTTTTGGGTCTAATTTACTTCACTTTTGGGTCTAAT
>LQNS02007215.1:28207860-28240965 GCA_001587735.2 Parhyale hawaiensis | reverse complement strand
GTCTAATTTACTTCACTTTTGGGTCTAATTCACTTCACTTTTGGGTCTAATTCACTTCACTTTTGGGTCTAATTTACTTCACTTTTGGGTCTAATTTACTTCACTCTTGGGTCTAATTCACTTCACTTTTGGGTCTAATTCACTTCACTTTTGGGTCTAATTTACTTCACTTTTGGGTCCAATTTACTTCACTTTCGCTTTGCATCGCTTCCATGCCTGTCAGACCTGTTGCCCTGTGAGATCTCCATGGCCTTTGTTTCTTCTCATCAGCCGGCTGTTATTTTCGTGTCGTGAAGCGAGTAGTTTTTAGCCTTGACCTCACTATAATATCTGCGCCTTTTGCAGTGTAAGACTTGAAAAATCATTAAATATTCTGTTAGTGACGAAATGTGGGTGGTCTGCGGAACTTGCGGGCGGTTTCGCCGAATTATTGCATTATTTTCATATATGTATTTATCCTGCCTGAAGACAGACAAGCGATTACTTTTTCTGTGTGCAGGTTGCGCATCTTACTGGCCATGCCCGGCATAGCTGCATGACTGAATTTTTAATGTTGTACAATTAGCGTATGTTGCTGATGTAAATCGGTTGGACTAATAGTATGAAGTTTACATTACCGCAGTCGTTCTAGGGTTCAACTGCAATCACGCGTTTGAAGACGTAAAAGGACTGTAAGAAAAATAATTTTTCCAAATTTTTAAATCAAATACAGTGAACTTCTGTGATGTGCTACAAGGAAAGTATTCTACATAGGCCATGAGGTCGTTCGCGAAGAGAGCATAAAACGCTGCGTTCAGCAACGCAGTAGATGAGTATAAATGCGTGGTGTTTAGTAAAGCGCGGTACATCAATACTAGCCAAACGAAACAAATCGATGTTTCTGCCGTCAAAGATCGAGAGCCAAGCTCAAGAAACGTGTTTCTTAATTCCATTTTTGATGCCTGCTCTGATTCAGTTCTTGTGAGAGGTTCTTAAATTTCATATCGAAGATCCTCGATCCTTACTGGTCATTAGCATAAGTTCAGGTGCTAAACTTAAAAACAATCTAACTTGTCACTGCTTTCAAAATGGCTACTACGGATAGATTTCTTCAAAACATTTCAAGCAAGAACCAACCCTTTATGTTTGAATAATTTAAGCTAATTACGTACGGCAAGCATGTAACAGTGCATGTGATGACAGGAACCGGTTTGTGTATGTACTCTATGACCCTTGCAAATAACAGGCAGCAATACATAGAATGAGGGCGCGAGCAGAACCCTCCTCTTGCATAAGGATACGATCAGAAGATCAGGCGAGCATTCATGTCTGCTTGCGACGTTCCAACGATGGTTAGGAGAAGTGAAAGCTCCGAAGGCGCCTGCTAAAAATAGCAGCTAAGGCAAAAACAAGCCACCACTAATATACATTTGTAAATGCTTGCTGGGAAGAAAACTTCAGTGAAATCGGCGCAGACGGAAGAAGACGAATGTGCATCGTGTCCTGGTGGACTGGAACCAGAATGTCACTTTTGTCTGTCCTATTATTGACGTCTTGGCCTCCGAGCAGCTCTTGTTTGCCAACATTGAGCATATTTCCATGCTTGGTGTTGTCATGGGAAGGCCAGCAGCGGTGCATTTTTGCATGCAGGGCTCTCTATCTTAGCGGCTTTCCTGTCCTGGTTGGCTCAAATCACGTGTACAATGACGTCACCAAGGTAGGCCAATAGCGACCGTTCGGTATGAGATCCGTCTGGCGAAGAGGCATTTTCGCTTGGTATCCGCGGTTTATGTCCTTACTCCAAGGGTGTTCTAACGAGCCCGGGTGATGTTATTTACGCCACCTCACGTGTGCAGGGTCACTGCAAAGCTGGTCCCTTCCTCTTGGGTCAGAGCTTGTGACGAACGGGAGAACCAGCCGCGACTTATCTCCACACTGCACGTAACAGCTGACAGTTTATCTTGCGTTCTCATTTGAAGGTGTAGCGACGTTACCGAAGAAGACTAAATAGTATAATTTCCGTACTGAGCGCTATGATTTCCGACTGAAAACGACCATGGTCCTGTGTCTCTGGGTCGCTAGACCACGGGTGTAGTGAAATCACCAAGGCAGACTGGAAGATAAAATAACTATATCTTATGGCACAGTTTCCATATTGCCAATACGCTCCGGATCTCCGGTATATTGACGTCACCAAGAGAAGCCAATGACGACGTTTCGACGCAAGTCTCGTCCTACCGACAGTCCCCGCGTCTCGGTGGCCTCGTGTCGACCCGAAATGCATTGCCTGCAGGGACGCAGGACACTCTCACTTCCAATTACGATTGGTACACACCATGAGTTCATGTCAGGGACACGTCGAGCCCGTTTGTCTTCCAGTGCTCCTTTCAATTGCTTGAGCGATGGCATTCATTAATTTAAATGCATTAACATTCGTAAAAGACTTTGGATGTGCCTTGTTAGGTAATCTGTTGAAATTTATTGCTGTATTAATGATATCCCATTCTGGATAGTAACAGATGAGCACAGCCTTTCCATTCTCACAACTTGCATCAAACATTCATGCTGCCTGATTCCCAACAAACAAGACGTGCACAATACATAAACTGCTGTACATGCGATGAATATTATATTTTATGATTTTCAGACGTTCTGATCGTGGTGTCACATTCGTCCCGAACTGCTAATGTTTTTTTTTTTCTAAATTTTAGGCTTTGAATGCAAAAACTTTTCTCTGCCAAGCAACTTCTTCATTGGTATTTTGGTTCACCATACACAACCATGTCCATCAACTGTCGTTGCACCATATATTTCTTGGAAAGATTCAATTTGAAAAAATTATACTGAATATATTGTGATGCTCAATAGAGTTACGGTATCAACTGAAAATTGAAATTCAGATAAGCTGATCTAATCAACTTTAACTAATCCGGAATTCTGAGCAAGAGTGTTGCTCTCAGCACTTGGGACCGAATCTCAGGCGTTAATCATCCCAAACCGATTATCCTTTATAGGACCGGATACTCGAGGCTGCATAGCAAGAATGAGCTTTTGGCTGTCTCAAGTGTTCTCGCGCAACATAAGCCAAAATTACTAATCCAGAATTGCGGTTGAAGATGCGAACAAGCTAAAGCTAATCGAACTAGTCTATTCGTATCTCGATCTCAGCATATCTATCGATAACACGATAACACCCTTATCACTAAGATCCCATTGATTCAATAAGATCTTCAACTTGAAAGTGGCAGTGTCACCACTGTCGAAGTACTGCAGTGATGAAAGAACTTTACCTCCATAGTTCATTTAGATCTCCAAACTAAACCCTGTGGCCTCTCGTAAGTCCAAAAGCCACAGTGATCAAAGAATTTTTAGTAGCTCTACTTTCGACAGGCCCGCCATTGGCGATTGCTTTATCACGAGCAGCGGCCCACGGATGCGACGGCCGATACATCGAGTGGAGCGTTATTGACGTATACAAAAAGCTGTCTGGCTCTCTTCATTTCCGTTCAAAGGTCATCGCCGAAAAGAGGTGCGGCCTGTCCATGCTGTGGTCACAGCATGTGGTTACAACTGCAGGGCACTGTGTCATACATAACCTTGACTTGTTATATTTCATCATAAAGTTTTTTATCGTTCCGCACCCGATAATTATCAATAATTGTGCCATGGTGAGGAGGCAGTTCAGATGCCTCACCGGAAGTTAAACGTTTTGCCGGCCGGGTGGGTCTCAAAGACCTCTTTCAAATAGTGTCATTCCTATAGAAATTGATCTCTAACTCTAGCTGACCCAGGCTTTGCAACCTTTCTTCGAGGGCTCTTTCTGCTATAGGAATACAATGGGAGAGAGCGTCGTTGCAGTCAAACAGTACAGGCTAAGCAAGATGCAATCGATTAATGGGAGCGGTAGTAGGGCTAAAGTATAACGCCTTGACGGATTTACTTGGATATTGCGGTACATACACTGAATCCAGTTCGTATTATTTGACTGTATAATATTTTTACATGCCCTACATTTGAATACTATTTGACGTGTGCAAAATGGCATAAATTCCTGCTGTATCTGGCGAACGACAAAATGAAATGTCATGCGGGACGTCAAAAATCAGAAACTAATAGCTAGATATACTAAGTAGTTACGGAACGAGTAAATGTTTTAAATATCATCGGGTTCTACAGTCGATACTTATTTCTCCTGAGAACTGGTGGCATAATTGTCTCAACGAGTTATATTTTGTTGATTTATTTAAAAAATCTCCAGCTCGGAGACATTTACCCTATAGCACAACTCTTTGAACGTATCACCGCAAGTCTCAGATTCTTAGTCTTTATTCCACTCGCCAATAAGAGCTTCGATTTTGGTACAGCTGCTGCTCAGCCGTATACCTTGGGGAAAATCTGAAAATACCGTTTTTCTATATAGTTTTACAGTCGATAATCGCTTCTGAAACGGCAGAATTGTTGGCGTCGAATATTGCTAACTCTCAACTGTCTTCAGTTAGACATTGCTCTATGCGAGGTATTGATCTCATTATTAAAACTAGAGCACTCCGAGAGCGCATAAGTCCGCCAAGCAAGGTAACTGTTACGAAAAATTTACAATTGGTTCTGAAACTATAATTTTCTTTGTATCAACACCAAAACCTAATCATTTATGCCCTTCAACAGTGTTAACAGCTTCAGTAATTTTTTTGAAGATCCGTTCATAACTTTTTGAGTTATGCTGCTAACAAGCATTATGACAAATATGAGTCAAACATACAAACGAACAAACCGATCTGCACCAAAATTTGATCAGTCATGCCTTTTAACATTACTTAGCACTCCGATAAATTTCATAAAGATCCATTCATTATTTTTTGAGTTACTGTGCTAACAAGCATAAAATTAAAAACAGTGACGAACGAACAAACAAATCGTTACAAAAATTTGGTCATTTACTCTTCATAACATAACTAACAGCTCTTGTGAATGTCATAAAAATCCGTCCATAACTTTTTGAGTTATAGCATTGAGAAAAATGAGGCAGACAAACAAACAAACGGATCGACGGATCTTCACCAAAAGTTAATCATCTGTTCCTCTTAACATATCTAACAATCCCTGAAATTTCGTCAAAATCGGTCCATAACTTTTTGAGTTATCTTGATGACAGACAGACAGACAAAAAGACAGACAGACAGACAAATACGACGAAAACATAACCTACTTACATAACCTCTTTGGCGGAGGCATTAAACACGTCGTATTTTAACTCTTTTCTCATCGGACGAATTTGCATCAACAGTTAATACATTTGTATTAGCTTTTCGTGAGTCTGAACTGCCGCACCTCGTGATTTTTTGTAAAAAATTAGTATTTTGAACGGTTAAAATGATGATTCTCCGCACACTTGAATTGAGAAAAATTTATGACCTGTTTCCAGGCGAGAATTTTGCCTGAGGGCAAAAGTGTGACTTGAGTTTTCGTATTCTTTACTAGTTATCACATCTGCTCATGTTTTGCTTAAAATATTTTCCAAACTTCGTTATCTTCAAAACGGCTGACACATATTTTGAAGGTTGCCTCGTCTTCTGACTGGAGCTTTCTAAAAATAGCCACCACTGGATGCCCCAAGCGTGACCAGCGACAAGGCTGTTCCAGAAGAGCTCTGGCGAGTATCAAGACTGGATAGTCACGGTAATAAATTTTCGTTGGCATCTTGTTAATCCAGCCTCGGAGATATTTCCTTGTAGGCAAACTTCACATTTTATTTTTTCTGCCAAATTAAAGTGACTAGATTAGCGTAAGTCAGTTCCCCATGGAGTGTAAATATTTAGTTTCTACTTCTATTACAGACTATTTCAAGAGCAATTTCGCCACAGTAGCGTAAGGCATAAATAATTTTTCAGCTGTAAGAATCTACCACATTTCCATTTTATAGGAGCTTATAGACAATGGCAAACAGTCAAATTATAGGCAAACGCAATGATAGATGCAAATAAAGTTTGGGTTAATTTATTCATCTCAAGCAGCAGGAAATTATAGCTCTAGCTTACATGTTCAGTTCAAACGTGATTAACGAAGCAATCTACAACAACATGACTAGTGCTCCGAAGTTCACTGCCATATCACAAAATAAACTTAGGTTATGTATGGATTAGAGTGCTTGCGGAAAAGTCAGTTTCACACATATTATCTCCAACACGAAATCAATCACACTCGCGAGGCATAGGCTACGGTTTCGTTACTTAAGTTTGCCTATCCTATGTTGTGGGGAGTGTGCCCCAAGTAGAACTCATGGGCTACGTCATAGCCTTAGCTAGGCCTTAATAATGCCTGTTTTTTGTAACCACCTTACTTCCCACTATTTTCAATCCTGAAGTGCTGTTCTCATGAGCATTGATCCTGCATGTGTGGAACACCCTCGTGCTAAGGTTCCCGGTTTCTATTCACATACATATCCCTTCCTTTCCCCTTATTGAAACACCGTAGTTGTGTCTAGGGAGGCTTGAAGAACGTATAGTCATTCACACGAAATGAGTCGTATGTTAATAAAATACCACGTGCCTAACCAAAATATTCTGCCTAAAATTCTAAAGCTCTTGAAGCTTAGTTTAGTCCTACTGGAGGTGAGCAGTCGGCAACCAGAATACTGCATACTGCTGACAACCGAAGTTAGTATATAGATAAAATACACGGCGAGGGGTAGTGGCAAATTGGAGTTCAGAGCTAGTTGAGAATAAATTTTGTGCTTTCGTGACATATACATTAACGAACTGTAGGGGATAAGTATACAGTCGAGGTTCTTGGCTGGTGAAGGACCATAAGGTTATCTTAGTTGTGGGTTCGCTCCTCTCATGTTATGCATTGGGGAATCCTTCCTACATGCAGATGGACTCCATACCTGCAACTTCGAGTCATCGTCCTCTTTGACATATCTTTCCTTACCCGCTTGACTTCATTCCTTGTTCGAACACACATTTTCCAGTTCGATGGCATGATTTTTTATATTCCCTTGAACGTTAATCATTCGTATGAGCATGCATGGATTTCGCGTTTTGCTTTGCCATCTCGCATCTCCGTGCCTTTTTCATAAAAGTTGTACTTGTGACTGGAGTACCCAAACAATGGGAGTTTACGGACATTATGGGATAAGCAGGACTTATAATAGGAGTACTATCATTAAAGTGGTAAGTACTAACAGACGCAAAGCTTAATGGACTCTATTGTAAGTAACAGCAAGCGGAGAGATTTATCCTTAGTGCACCAAATGCCAATCAACTCCTCAAGAAATTATGGTTAGAAGTGCAGGTATATATTGGCAGGCGCGCAGAGATTTAACGCTAACACTGGAAACATCAGCAAGAGCATGCAGAGCTTCGACCATATACTGCGCCCTTCGAAATGCGACAGATGCGCACCAAAGTGTTACCGCTGCTACCCCAGATATTAAATATAGAAGTGTGTATCGTTAGTACTGCAAATAACATGGCATATGAAATAAATTAATGAATTAGATAGAATACTATAATCTACCTGGACTGGAAGTGCTGATATCTGGTTGGTCAGGAGCTGGGGTGAAGACGTCAGGATTACGTTTCTTTTGCTGCTGGTATGTATTAACTCCCGCCGAATGAAGTACTTGTCCCAACAAATTATTGCCTAAGGATATAGGCATTATTGTAACTAACTGCTGAAATTGGCACTCTTGGCACTAGTTCTTTATGGATGGATTCGATGTTGCAATGAAGTGTACAACCTTTTTACAAATTCATGTAAAACCAGTTTATATTGTCACACTTTATTTTCTATACATGTTGTTAAAAAATGTTTGCGGCTTTTTCGTAAGTCACTTATATTAAATATACATATATATGGTCAAATACTTTAATTTTTAAAAACTAAAAAAGCACCGTCTAGTTCTAATAGCACTACTTTTACTACAGACACTTTTCACAGCACATTTTCAGTTTTCTTTGAGTTCCATATTGGAAGGAAATCACTTTCCGCTGACAAAGACGAGATAGACGAGACTAAATGGCCGCTTGGCGTACAGTCTGATTCGTTTGATTAGAATAATCTCGTTGCACAACCTGGAGGGCACACTCCATATTGGGCTTAGATCGGACATTTTCTTTCTCAGTAACATTGTGACGAACACTGCGGGAACACCTGAAAAACGGGTACGGATGTTACCTAAAGTAAGAGTTCTCTTCATGAACACCTCATGAAACACAAAAAACAAAAAAATTATGCGGTTACCATATTGCCGTGCTCAACAACCTATATCTCTCATATCGAGTAGATAACATAATACTCCTCGTGTCCTCAACCCTCGATCTCAACCCAGCGTTCCTCATGCGAGACATTACAAACCTCGTTACTAATTTGAAAATGAAATTTTAATGCCGGCTTCAAAGGGTTAACTTGACGGGAATAATATCCTTGTATAATTGCAATACGTCACGGTGAGGCGTGCTCCACAGAGGCCCTATAGGTTAATTTAGCTTCACCTAGTGTTTCTGGGCATTTTATTTTCCTGTCGTTACACTGTATGAACAACGCTTTGTTCTTTTGTTTCTCTTCTTCACGACTTGCTGTTCCCGAGCGCTTTGCTCCTATGTGGAAAACTCTCGTGCATGGGTTTCGCATTTCTATCGACTGATTATCGTTGATGTTATTCCGGAACTGAGGGCTCACCACATGCCCCAATGCTGCCTTGCAAATTCGTGCTGTTCTCCGCGGAGTGTGGGTTTCCGATAGGGCTCCAGTGAATTGGGGCATGAAAGTTTTAAAGTGCGCTACAAAATCCCAACTCTACCTGTGTGCTATGTTCCTCCGTGTGTAATTCCTTCCTATTTCCTTGACACCCAACAACCGTTTCTCTTCTCTTGACATACCACTGCCCTGGCTACGATAGCCTTAGATTAAATATAATCGAATCTCATCTCGATGCGAAATATGCCCCCTAGAGTATCAGTGCCATCTCGCATCTAACGACTTCAACATGGCATTTGGTCGCCAGCCTCCCTGTGCCATACTAAAGGTTATGCTATGTCTGGACAGTGGAGCAACCACTTCATATTAATATATGGTATAGTAGATTAACTTTCACTTATCAGTATTGCTCAACGAACTATTTTGCCGGATTACGGCGGTTTCGCTGCGGCAATACTGGTTGAGCAGTTTTAGAACGACTTATTTTAAGGTAAACTTTTCGCTACATATCGATAATTATATGATGGGTATCTTCCAATTTTCTTAATGCCACTCAACCTTGTAATCCTTTGCCATTCATCTAAGATGACGTTTCGTATCAATCAATTGCTCAATCAAACAGAACAAAAAGTGAACTTCTACCGTTAGAGAAGTACCCAAGCCGTAACATACAAAGCTTTTATTAAAATAGCTGGATGTCAGTGATTTTAATACTTCAAGTAAAGCTATTCCAGTGCTATTTCGAATTAATTTTTAGTTCGATGCTTTAATCATAAACAATAGTAGAAGTCAGAAGACAAATTGCTGATGCTATCCCACTGTTCTCAGCCAGAAGTTACTTCAGAGTGGTAGTTTACTTTCGTAATTGGTTGATAAAAATGACACTTATTCCTCGATTCTATAGATACAGCAGGACTATGGCACCTTTTCCTTGGTTCAAAAAGCAGCATGACTATGGCACTGATGTATTCGTGGACTGATTCGCGATATACCAGGAGAAAGGCTTCATATAGGACAATATAGGAAGAATGTCGTGCTATCTTTATGAGTATCATCATCATTTTGTTCACAGCATTTTACCGTGACTGCAGATACTTCGGACTCGAATTTGAATACTTTTTAAAGAAGAAAGACTGATGCGAGTAGTGTTCTTTATTGAGAGCGTCAGTAATAGACTGTACTAATTACCTCCGCCAATGATGTTATGTTTTCGTCGGGGTTGTCTGTCTGTTATTCTGTCTGTCATCAAGAGAACTCAAGCAGTTATGGACGGATTTGGATGAAATTTTCAAGTGTTATTAAGTATGATAGGACAGGAACAGATGATTCACTTTTGGTGTAGATCCGTTCATCCGTTTGTTTGTCTGCCTCATTTTTGTCAATGCTATGACTCAAAAAGTTATGGACGGATTTTCTCAAAATGTGCATCAGTTGTTAGGTTTATTACGAAGAATGAATGACCAAATTTTTGTGATGATCTGTTTGTTCGTTCGTGTGTTTGTTGCTGTGTTTGATTTTGTGCTTGTTAGCGCAATGACTCAAGTTCTGAATGGATCTGTATGAAATTTGCAGGAGTTGTTTGTACTGTAATGTTAAAACACAAATGATTAAATTTTGGTGAAGATCGGTTAGTTTTATATGTTTGACTTATGTTTGTCATATTGTTTGTTAGCAGCATAACTCATAAAGTTACGAGCGGATCTTCAAGAAAATTACAGAAAGTGTTAATACTATCCACGGGCACAAATGATTAGATTTTGGTGTTGCTACAAAGAAAATCTTGGTCTCAACACCAATTTGAATTTTTCGTTACCGGTGCCTTGCTTGGCGGAGGTATCCGCTCCCAGAGCGCTCTAGTTTTTTTTCACTATTCTGTATTCCAATGGACTTAATATGTGCCGTTCTTACCAGAAATAGTTATGGGTTTACTCTGTACATTAATGGGTTAATGTTGATTCAAAGGATATTGAACTGAAGGTATTTTTTTCTATTCATCGACCTAATGTTTTTTCGTTGTCTTTTAAACACAACTGTGCGTCTACCACAAGATTTACCCAAATGTTAACCAACGTCTGTTTTCTTTAACTATTGTCTCTATTACACTTATGGATCTCTCTTCGGACTTTGAACGACTGAGAACCCCAACATGCAGCGGCATACTTTTCTAGGGCTGAAATGGACACAGCAACGCACTCGGACGTTGAGAAGATAGAACGCGTTCGTTTTATACTGCGGCCTGAACCGGATCTTTATCCAAAGACCAGTGACTCAAAACCATTCTTATATTACTTGTCTCGAGCGTTAGTGACCTATTAGCAGCCAAAATAAATCTTTGTTTCTCATAGGAATTGCACTATGTCATCTGGTCCTAAATAATACGATGGGCGTTTATAGGCTATAGGAGCAAAAACAGTTCGTGAACAGCACTCAGAATCTGTAGGAGTCCATTCCCCCCCCCCCCAAACATTGGGACTATAGTTTCACTGGTCAACAATGTTTGAAGGAAATGCTTGCTCGCGCCATTTGGAAAACTCGAAGTAGGGTAACTTCTGTTGGACTACGACTAAGCTGCTGGTCTCTGAGCGCCATCACCACTAGATCAATCTCACAGTAACTAGATCTAAAACTCAATCGAAAGTAACCAGCTTCCGATAATGTTTTCTGTTTGGGAGAAACACTTTCTTAGTGAGGAAACCACAGACGTTCTTGTAGTGAATCTTCGCAGCGCATCCAATATGAGTTCTCTGCGAAACAGCATTCGCTACTTGCCAGCAGTGTTCGTTCACGTAATATTTTGTTGGTGTACGCTGCAGTGCTTTTAAATTGTTTGTTCATCACTTGGTGTTCTAGAAAGACGATAATATATTATGTTATTGATAAAATTTTCTAAATCACGTTTTATAAGATATAGAATTCTTAGGGGTGACTATTATTATTTTTCAATCCCTTTTGGTATGCCACTTAGGTTATTTTGTTCGCCCATTGTATGTTAATGGGAGGAACGCGCTAGGAGGACCGCCTCAGCTAGCCTACTAGCCATTCGAGACATCTTTCCGTCCTGCCCACTTAGCTTCCTTTCATATTCCTATTCATACTAATGAAGTATTTGTTCTGAACTTTCTCTTCTTTCCTATTATGCAGTTCCCAAACTCGTTGATCCCGTATAGAAACACCCTCACCCTTGTGTATGGGTTCTACGTCTCTTTCGGTAAATTATGTCCCTCCCTTCTTCTCTCTAAATCGCAGATTTCTGTGATCGAAGAGGCCCAAACATCTACATGTTTGAGGTTTCACGCATCATGTGATAGGTACTTCATCGTAATTCTAATTCGGCAGCGATAGCTGAGGCGGACCCATGTTCAGCACTAACTAGTATAAGGGCGGACTTGATTGGACGGCAAAAATAAACTTTCAGGCCTGATTTCTCTAGAATTTCAGGGAAGTGCGGTGGCTTCGACCCATTGAAGCGAATTTGAGGCGTTGGCCCTGAACCGGTTTCCCTTGAGGCTTGGAATTACTCTGTACTGCATGCTAAATAGGAACTTCTCTATCCAGCTCTTAGTAAACAGGGTTACTCATTTTATTTGTTACACGATTCATGGTAGTGAAGTCAAGGCTCCTGTCTGAAGTTCTGTATTAATTTAACCTAGAAATCTTATTTTTGCTGGCCAATCGAATGTGTCCTCACAGCGCCAATGACCTGCAGAGGTCGACCACGTGGCCGGGATACGTCTCTCGTAACCGGTGAAATTGTGACAGTCAGTTGCTACTTCGAAAAGCGCATCAATCCCCCTAGTATGAAGAAATTTTTCCTTTACATTTAAAGGAGACCACTCATAGTTCTTCAGATATCTGTTATTATGGATCGTTCCGGTGCTGCAAGTGCATAATTGAACTTCATTCGGCCCATGAAATCTGTAGCAATTGGGGGCGACATATTTAGCAAAAACTGTTGCCGATGATTTTTATAGCATGCGTTATATGCAGTTACATCATTGGCTATTTTACGGTAACCAAGTGGGTATCATCACAGGCAATACAAACGATGCTTAAATGTTAAACAATCTCACTCTTTCTTTCAAGCTCCGTTTCCCCAACACTCGACCCTACCCTCCACCTTGACAGTCCAAGAGGCACTGGCAGTGGCAGTCAGCTGTGCCCGAGAGAGTGCCATGGATTCAGCCTGGAACCCTCCACGTCTTCACCCCATGCACTTGATGCATCCTGCAATCACCCGTGACCCTTAATTTCTCACTCATTGTTACTCAAATTACATTCTTACTGCCGAATTTCTCATGCAAATTCTTTAGTTTTGGTCCCTGGAAATTGCCAAGTTTCCAAACATGGCACCAAAATTGGCTGCTATGCGAGCGCCATGGAAGCTGCAGCGCTGCCCGACCCTGCAATGCAGGCGGGCAGTTAACAAACTGTCAAGGACTCCTGGTCCCGGCCGAGGCTGCGAGGCGCATAATTTGTAAGGTTTAAATAAAGTCGGGGGTATTTTTAGCCGACGTCTGCGTCGGGGAAAAGCACCGTGAGATTAATTGACTTCGAGTTAGCGCGTGGCCGGCGCATGGGGAGAGCTTTGGGAACGCACATGTTCGTCTTCTGCGAGGCCTAGCTGTCAGTCGGCATCCTTGGTTTCCCTTCCGTGGTGGACCCTTCAGGTGTACCTAATTCCTCCATCTTCTCCCGAGAAAAAGAAAGGACTACTGTCACGTCTTAACCCTTTACCGAGTGGCTTATTACCGTTTTCGTTGGCATAAGATTGCAGAAGTAACCATATGTGGTCACGTACCCCGTAAACGGTTCAGCAATGTGCCAGAGGTACTTTGTTCGTCTCCCTAAAATTTGTATCTGTAACTATAAACGAGGAAATATCTTCTGGGGTAATTTAATTTACTGCTATTTCGCTGTCAGGAGTGGCACTGACGGCATGTAAATTTACAACTGAAGAATTTCGATTTTCACCCCTTGCCATGGGATAGCGGATTTCACTAAAGAATTTCGCATAATCCATAAAAAATGACCAGAAATTAATAAATTCTTAGAACGAAAATATATACAGCATGAGCTTATTGTTGATTCGCTCTGAAGATCTACGGAATACATTTGAATAACGCCCGTAATTTTCTATCTACTTTAACAGTTCTCCGTTTCCTCTTCCTCTTTTTCCCCTATTTCCGATTTCCATGCCCGGTAGCCCTCCTTCCATGGATTCCTCATTTTACTATGCCATATTACATAACTTTTATCCTCCCTTATTTAGACTGCGAACATAATATTTTTGTTGTTTTTCCTCTTCAGCTTTGACTCACTATTATTGAAAGGAAGCTTCAATCCTTTCGTGTTTAAATTTAAAGTATCGATTGTCCTATGGAAGAATACTATTTGTAACGTCCCTCTTCTCCGTACAATGAACATAAGTGTCAACCGCTGCGCTATATGAGGCGCTGGATTTAGCATCAACACGTGAGGTAGAACCGGTTGCATACCCAGGCTGCAGAGTTAACTTGTTTGAAACTTTAATCCTGACGCGCAAGTCCTTCACTTCAGATTACGTATCAAACATAAACCCATTTACGGTTACTTATAAGTTAGAGGAATGTTACTATACGTGTTCCAGTCCTCCGTGAAGGAGAAACAACGCTGGAGACCACAGCAAAATATGCTGACACCGAAGTCAAACTGTACCATTACACGGACAAGTTACGAGTGGATATCTTCAGCTCATTGGTCGTCTCTATACACCGTAAATTCCAGTAGCTCGTGTGAATTGAACCATTATGGTACTATTATAATAGTAACCATATATGGGCACTTCCCGGTGAAGGGTTAGTCCAATCTTCCTGAAGCTGTACTATAGCTCGTCGCAACGGCTCTTGCTCCCACAGAAATTAAACTGCGAGAAGGAATCATTGTGGCCGACCAGCCCAGCCTCAATAAGGAAGGATTGAGCACTTTGGTTTTCTTAGTTTTTCTTTCTCTGTCAGATTTTTTTATCCATACTCATGCATTCTGACGCTCGACATCGCTTCTGACTCAATAATCTTCCCATATGGAAAGCTAGTTCTTTCCAGTCCATCAGGCTTAATCATTGTTTCCAGTCTTCTTTCCAGTCTAAGTTATTACCAGTTCCAGTCTTAATTATTGCCAGTTGTCCAGTCTTAATTATTTTTACTTTTCCAGTCTGTTATTTTTAGTCTTCCAATCTTAATTATTTCCAGTCTTCTAGCATCGCGCTGGAACGCGCGAACTACGCCTGGACGCTACGCAGCAGAGGAGGCGGAAGTGCGGGTAGTTGCGTAATAACTTTAGCTTGACGAGATGTTCCTCCTGTATAGGTCGCCCTCAAACTTGACCTCTATGATCAATTTAACAATTATGACCCCATGATGGGGCTACTCTTGTCTTACTTCCGTTTGTTTTCTTTGTTGGCTAGTAAAGAGCATCATAGGACAGAGATATTGAAAACAGGAGTGATGTTCACAGTAACTACATTCCTTAAACTTGAGGAGAATATAAGGGACAAAATGCCAGAAAATCCTTAAAATTTGAGGCTGCTCAGTAAATTTCTAAAAGGACATTGCCGTTCTTTTATACATGATCCGTAAATTTTTGAAGGAATTGTTCCCTTATTTTGCGGTATCTCTGTCAAAGAAAATCCTTGAAACGTACGAAAAAAATTAAGGAAGCAATAATGCCAAAAATTATCCCGTAATGCTGACATTATTACACTGGACACATACAGATATCTTCTGCTCTTTCCATATTTCGCTGGGAACTTACTTTATACACATGTTCAACCTGTCTTAGTTTGCCTATCCTACATTTGATATATGCAATGGGGAGTAGCGCCCCCATTGCGAGGCTCACCATAGGTCTTAGGTAGGCCTTTATAGGGACTCTGTCTTTCGTGTCCACTTTGTTTCCTTCCATATTCGTACTCCTATACTGATGA
This sequence comes from Parhyale hawaiensis, assembly GCA_001587735.2. NCBI lineage: Eukaryota > Metazoa > Arthropoda > Malacostraca > Amphipoda > Hyalidae > Parhyale > Parhyale hawaiensis. The sequence continues at coordinate 28,225,328 of LQNS02007215.1, read as the reverse complement.
AGCTTTTTCCTGTTCTTCCTCGTCTTTTCCAATTTGCTGTTATTATGCACGTCAATTCGTGCATGTGCTCTCCGTTTCTCTTGACATTCTTTGTTCTTTCCCTTCTTCCTCTTTCTGGATCGCAGAGTAGGGAGGCTTCAGGAACAAGTATGATTATAATAATAATGTATATTCTGTCGTCTCTCTAACTTCCGCTGAGAATTTACTGTACATATATGTATCCCCTCTCTCTGCTTTACGTTGAGGAATTCCTGCTTTTTGGCGTCAAAAAGTAAGCACGAATACGAATATTGACGTCTTCAAGCGGCGTGGCTCACCGTACCCGTCGCTCGATGCTGAGGTGAGATGCCCTTCTTCAAAAGATAGTTTTAAAAAGATGCTGTAAAATATGTCCGTGGGCAGCAATTACCACAGCTGCTAGTCAAGCCAAAATATCAGACATTAGATGTTTCGTTGATCATCGACTGTTCAGTACACTGACATTCGAAACTCTTTGAAGCTGCAATTTAAATGTGAAAGATTCAGAACGATAAATTCATTTTATATACATGGTGTTTCTAATCGATGAAAATAAAGGGCATCCAGGTTCCATGTATTTAATTAACGTAAAATAATACTTCTTCTGGACAACTATTATTATTATTACGTATTATTATTACGTATTATTTTACGTTAATTAAATACATGGTGTGTAAATAGAAGTTCTTTTGTTTCCCATATAGATGCACTGCTTCTTGAAAAGGGCCCCAGTTATACGCAAACCGCACGATAATAATAAATGCAACAGAAGTGTGCACTAATAGTGCGCAATAGTATATACGTATGTACCTAAATAAAACATCGAAGAAAACTATAGAGTATGTTGTACTATGCAATTATGATAAGACCCACGGTATTGCATGCTGCACTGATTTGAAGATAAAAATACGCTTTTCTTTGTAGACATACTAAATTGTGAGTTAACCCCCACATTTCGCGCAATGTCCATGCTTTTCATTTCCATAACTTTAGCCCGACTATTGCTGACTCCCTAATTACATGGGCCGCGTTGAAAACCTGAAGAATTGCAAGGTACCCTAAAGCTTACTATGCTTTTTTGTTCCGGCTCAATTGTCTCGCTTCAAAGCGCATAGCTTTCTTTTGAACTGCAGGGTACCGTGTATAACTTCAATTATGGACTCTGAATACCTTCATTGTGTAAAATTTTTGACAGATCTAAACCCACATTTCTTCGACTAACTGCTATTACTAAAACGTGTACTAAAGTTAAAATATACAATTTCTTATTATGTAAAGAACCTCCTACTTTTTACAGTATACCTATCTAATGATTAAATTTTAAACATCCCAATGTGCTATAGCACACTGGAGCTTCAATGTATGAGCATCACTGCTTGCATCACACTATTAAATCGGTACGGCGGTCAAACATGAAGTCAGTAATAATGATAATTCTAACCCATATTTTGATGTCAGGATTTTTTTTTAGTTTCAGTGACTAATGTTCCCCAATACTGTAAGAGATGGATTTACCATACTAAAGATCCCGTAGTTACTTTTTGATAAAGGATGTCTGTTGTGTGTCGTAGTATGCTATGTGCTGCATATGCATGGCGTAGCAATTATAATGATCCTGAGGAAACTGGCTGTGACCACAGCCCTGTGCTCCTCGTCTCGCAGTTCAAAATTCGCTTCCTAACCAGGCTTCGATGCTGTCTAGGGCTGCTCCAGATTGTAGCGTCAGCGTTTTTGACATTCCTCTCTGGTCCACTATCAGGCACTGACCTAACCAGCGGTGGGGGTAGGCCCCAGTTGTCATATATGGACCTTCCATCTTTAACGCCATAGCTCTTATTATTATTGATCGACTGCAGCCGTATATTTCTCGGAGTCAGCAGGCATGACACTATTGCAGTTGTAATTTTCCGGCTGCAACAAACTCATCCAAGTATGTATTTTCCATTGGTACATGGGAAAACGTTTTGGTTTTGAGACAGTATCTCACAGTTGTCACTTTTTTATACCCTTGACCGGCGTGTCGACTGTCAACTCTTCTTTACGTTTTACATAATGTTATGCCCACGGGATATCTGCTTTTGGTCGGTCGGCTTACGGCTCAGGCATCTAAAAATGTTACCTCAGAGACCTTTTGTTAGCTTATTACGCATAGGACGCAATTAAGTGCAATTTTGAGACATAGGTACCTGCAGGTCTATCACCGTACACGGCGTACAGTTATAGGAGCCGCTTTTGCACTAGGTTCTGTAAAAGCGTTCAGTTAGAATTCGGAAAGTGATGCTGCAAATTAAGTCCAATTTTTAAGGGAACCTCGCTCAGCTTGTACAATAATTTGTCGTACTTCTTATAATTTCGTGCATACAAACACTTGAAAATTAAAAAATAAGTTGTTGTAAAAAGAGCAGACGGTACCACTACCACAAGCAGAAGGCATGGTGTGCACGATCAACCAGGGTTGGCAAAAACAGTGTTATTTTGGTTAAAACCAAAAGCCATGGTTTTTTGGTTTAAGCCACAAACCTTGGTTTTATTGGTTTATTTGGTTATTTTGGATATTTTGTTGTTTTTTCTATTTCTAGGAATTTTATCCAACATTTAAATGGTTTTCTGCTTTGTAAACATGTAGTTAGCTAACCATCATCAATCTTAGCCGCTTCATTTCAACTTCCTCTTGTAGAAGAATGGCTTAAGCGTTAAGAAAAAGCAGTTAGCCAAGTACCTGTATTTGCTATGGCTACATTTAATATCCAAACTGCAGAGAAGCTATTATTTATAATTATTGCAATATAAAATCCATTGAAACACTTGAAAATAGTTGAAATTAGAAATTAAACTTGAAAGAATTAGCTAGCTACTAGCTAATTAAACATAAAGTAATGAACTGAAGAAAGGGAAATAGCGATAAAATCCTTGAAATAAAACTGAGAAACACTTCAAAATACAATAAAAACTCTATAGAAATGGCTAGCTACTGGCTAATTAAAAGCAGAGTATTGAACTAAAGGAAATGAAATGACTATATGCCGACATCATTCTGATGAGCTCACTAGCTATCTAATAACAACTATAACTACTACTTTTAATTTTCACTAACTGCTAGCACACCAGAATATAATTTGAAATGCATCTCCGCAATGAAATAACACAAAATTCAATAGGGTATAGGTTTTTAATAAACATAAGCAATAGTTGACCCTTACTGTCCTAACAGTCAGCGGATTCCTAAATAGAAACACATTAACTCATCCTTTCAGTTTTTTTTAAATAAAATATTATAATTTCTAGAAGTAAAACTGTTTATTTTGCAAGATTTATGAATAAAAACCAAACAAATTGAATAAAAACCAAATAACCCAAAAAACCATGGTTTTTTGGTTGGTTTAAAGTTTGTTTTTGTATCTGGTTTAAACCATTTGGCTTAAACTAGCTCACTCTGCGATGAACTCAGAATATTCAGGAATTACGACTCCCACGATTCCGCAAGAGAGCAAACAAAAATACCATGTATGCGTGTGTACAATCAACAATGAATAAATTTAATGGAAAATACAATAGATGCACGGTTTGGTAGACTGCTGGGATTATACAGTAACTTTCTGCGGAGATTTGAAGATATGATGCTGTGTTTAACGCGCGCTTAATGATGAGCAAGGGAGGAATGTTGCTGAAGAAAGATAATTTTAACTACGAACATTATTGTGAGTGATAATTGTATGAACAGGAAGTTGGTGGATTGAAATTAAGGAGGGGGTGGGGGGGAGCAATATAATCACGCACAATTGACGTAGTATTCTCTACTGCTGCAAAAGAATGGAAATGAGACGAGTTGCTAGGACTCCTTTTCTAATGTGAAGAAGAAAGCTAGGAGGCGGAGTTGGACAAACAGTAGCACCAGGAGTAGGAGTCTCCCCTTATATACTGTCCCTACGCAACCCTACGTCAATGTCATTTTACTTTTGAGCAGCCTTTTTACCCTGCCAGATTGAAAGTATTGTGCCTGAAATATGGCGAAAAGTCTGCTGTATTCTGCAACACTTTTATTTTTAATAATGAAAAGAAAAAAAAAACACTTCATAACCGTAGAAGTTGCGAGCATTTCACTATATACTATTTTGTAGTTAAGATGATTACCGGAACAAGGATTGTTAGTAGGGTGCGAGGTAACTACACTGAAATATAACCTATATAGTCTCTACTGCTATATCGGACTACACACACCCTACATGGTATACCATGTATCTTCCCGCATAAACTAAATTCTTGGCGGGCCTGCAAAGCTAAATCGCCAAACAGCATTTGTGGCAGATAAATATTCTGTTAGTTTCCGTTACGCAGCGCTGGCTGCCGTTGTTTCACAACTCTAGTACCGAAACTGATTTCAATGCGGAGTTTACTGCCCGAAGTCCCGTACGGCCAACCATCTTACGTACCGTATTTCATTACACCAAGAACGGCTAGGCTAGGGCGCGCCTCATAGCTTCCTGCCTGGCTTCAGCATCGAAAGCAGGAAGTGGTGTCTCATCCTTCAGACCCCCAGCACCGCAGCACAGGATAATGTTCTCTTCCTCTGCATTATCCTTTCAAGTGCTGCAGTCTATACAAAAACTACGGAAGTTTCCCCTCTTGACCTTCCTCATGCAGTGTCCTCATCCTTCGGCCAAATGTTGCGTCCATGACTGGAGGGAAACATTGATGGGTTTCTCCGAGCATTGTGGGTGGTTTCGAGAGTTGTCCTGACGTTGTTGCGTGAAAAATGCTTTATCTGATTAGAAATTCATTGATTTGAAGTTAATTGACCAAAAGTAATGAAGAGTGATGCATACTATCATCATGACCTTGTTTCGGGATGAAAAAGTGGGCGATTATAAAATATTGAAGTCTGTGATTAAGTGTGATGCTAATTGTTAGGGATCCCCGGAAGTGAAAGTTCGTGTCTAGCGTTGTCCTGATCGTTTTTTGTGTGTCAGAAATTGAGCCACAATATATTAAAGACCCTTGCACATGTGGTAACGTGTCGATGGAGGAGAACAGTCTCCACAGGAAGTTGATAGTAAAGCTTGATATTGTCCTGACATGTTTTTAGCTACAAAAACTAGGCCCCAAGTTTCATGAAGTCGGTGATTTCATCTTTATTAGCGAAGAATAAGTAGGGATTTTCGGATGGTGACGCGTGTGGTACATCATGCTTAACTTTATTTCTATATAGAATATTCACGGCTGGTAGTACATAAACTGGGTAAATTGGCGTCAATGATAAAATGAATGGATCAACGGATGCTATTTCTGAAAGATATTACTTTGACAGTGTGACCTTATATTGGATGAAAGAAGGACGTTAAACAATGATAAATATTCTGATTTGTTTTTGTTATGTCCACGGAAGTAGAGGGTGGGGATTGGTGTTGTCCTGACCTTGCTTCTGGCGAAAAAAATTCTTAGAAGAGCAAATTATCCGTAATTTAGTTACAACTAGCAAAAAGTAATATTTATAGGTCCAGGGAAGCTAAAGGTAACTTGGCATTGTCCTTTCCTGTTCCTGGATAGTAAAATTTGACGTATGGTGCAGTCATAGATTCAGGTAAGTTGATGCAGTTGCAAGTGAAGATAACCACTGTTTTCTAATATGCAAGCATCAACTTCAAATATTAGCGAAGTATTTTGGGACGCGTAAGAACCTGAATTTAGAACTTCTATTTAATAAGAATTTACTTAGAAGAGGATATAATGTCTTCATATCATTACCTGCTAAATTTGCAAAACTCTGCTCAATAGATCATTGATGTTGCTACACCTGTCCATGGCGTTAAGGCTGCGACTTGTACCTTCATGTACCATAAGTGGCTCATCCTACGAAGCAGTTGCCCATGTCAGGGATACATAGAGGAGAAAGTAAGTGATTTGGCCACATTTCCAAAGGAATTTCCATTTCCGATGAATGATGAACAGAGTTTTGATAAGAGGACTGTACAAAGGCCAAACGCCTGTTAGGAGGAAATGCAAGAGAGTTCTGCCATCCCTACAGTCTTACGATGACCGTAACTGAAGAATAATGTGATGAGTTCTTTGAAGTCGGCTCATTAGAAGTGAATCCTTGACATTTAGTTTTCGTGGAAAAATATTTATGTCCAGGTAAAATGGCCCAGACTCCGATTTTGTACGTTGGAAAGCAAAAAGTTTGGTTGTTGCTGCGATGGAAATTGGTGGGTGCTCTTTATATTAACTTTTTAGAATGATGGAATATTTTTTTTTAAACATAGAGAGGTCTTGTGTGTTTCAAAGATATCGCAGAATTAAATCGTTTGAAAAATATTTTGGCTGCTGTATAAATCGATGTAGGTAACTATCTTCCATGCTGCGAGTGGACCGATAAGTGTTCGCCTAGTTGTATTAATCTCGGTGTAGTGAATTTTTTCATCATTTCGTTGCTATAACTTCATTTCACAGCAGCTCTTCGGCCGTCAGGGGAAGTCTGGAGGGGGGGGCATAGGACGTGCCGAAGGCCATCCTATGTTACCGGGAGTTTAAGATTAAAAGTTTACCTCATAAATTTAAAGTTGTCTGGGGTCGCTCCTATGCGTAAGCAACCCGTTAATCGTAGCTAATACTCAACAAAACTTTCTCTCTCATCCCTACCCTTCATTATTATTTTATGAGTTCCTTTAAACTCTTTGTTTTGTTTTCAATTTTTTTGCGCTGCTTATTTCTCCGTAGCGCGGGGCTCATCCGTATTGCGCTTGCCTATTTTTATAGATCCACTACACGTGCCCTCTGTCTGCCTCCTTTTGGGTTAGAATTATTATAAATAAAAATGCTAAATCTTCTAATTTAGTCGATAAAATTGGAATTGGCACGCTTATCATTTAGTTTTTTGTGGCTTCGATCAATTACACTCTGCTGTGTTTAACTAATATCACTCTTATTGTCTTGCACTAAGTACCAATGTTACGAGCGTGTTTTCCCTTTATGCATGAGACAGAGGATGAGATAAGCCATAGACAACGGGCAGGCTAATTACGTTCGCCCACCCTATGTTATGGGGAGTAGCGCCATCAGCGGTCCCCATAGGTTACCGAAGCAATTCAGAACATCAGTTGTTCGCGCGCACTTTGCCTCCTTCAAATTCCATACGCTTTCTACTGAGGCTTTCTTCTGTTCTTCTTCTTCTTATCCCCCTTGCTGTTCTCTGGAGCCTTAATCCTGCATGTGTGAAAGTGCCCTCGTGCATGGCTTTCACGTTTTTACCGACGTACTATGTACATGGTCTTTTTCTCGTTTCGAAACACCATAGTTCTGTCTAAGTAGGAGCAAACATGGGGCATGTTATATATTCGTGCCCAGATCGACAGCATGAGCTACCGCAGGTGGGAGGCAGTCCCTGCTCATATCCTGCTTCCGAGAAACCACGGTATAGACGGCTGGCTGCTGGCCTACCAGCTATAGTTCATGTCCTTGACACGTCTGCGCCGCTCTGTCCTGAGCACTGCGTCGTCGTCTCGCCCCGTTGTCCCGTGCTTGCACGTGCCGTACATACGACGCAGTGCTTGTGCTGAAGAATGTTTTATTAGTTACATTTTTCTTCCCGAACAAACTATGAATTTCATACAGCGTGGTTCATATGAACACAATGCAGTAAACGCTGTCAGCTATTAAATTGCTTATATATCGATTTATGTTATGATAATGCTGATCATTTATGAGCCTATTCTCACGGTGGGCATGATCAAAACAGAATAACGGTTAACTAAATCACCTTTTAGATCATTACTGCAAACTATTTCTGGACAACTTATTTGACCCGTGTATCACTAAACCCTCTGTTCGTAAATTTGACGTTTTCCACTCCCTTCCGTACTACAGCAAGGCTACCGTCGATACATTGAACTCTCTGAAAACGTTCTATCCGAAGCCTACCCGCGAATAAACTTAAGGTTTTCTTACAAAAATACATTTACCAAAGGATCTTATTTTAAATTTGAAGATAAACTTCCCACACCTCTGGTGTCCGGTGGTGTCTATGGATTTCAGAGCAGGAGCTGCCAAGCTTCGTATGTGGGTAGCACTGGACAACATTTGTAAGTCGTGTCGACCAACATTTAGGTATATCCAGCAGAACAGGCGTACCTCTTGCCAAACCTAGTCATTCAGCTCTCCGTCTTCATGCCGAAAAAACAATCATCTTATTAGCAAGTAAGACTTCTCGATCATCAATTTTTCCAACCCAATAGAACTCACAACTTTAGAATTCCTCTACATCCATAAAACAAACCTCAGCCTAAGTACAGTGTTACAGCTGTACCTCTCATCACGGTCCATAACTGATTTTTCTCCTCCGACTGTACTATAGCTCGAATCCCTCTGCCCATGGACTGTACCCGACTGCTTACTTCTAATCGCCCGACTGTACAAGCATCTATGTCAGGCCTCTCCGAACTCACCCCGATCAGTCACGTTTTACATCTCACCCTATCAACACCTCTACCCCATTTAGAGTAGCGAATATGAATTATCCTTGTTTATATTCCCCGGTCATTATTTTAATCTCTGATGATAGGAGTAGCAATCCCGAAACGTCAAGTTTTTTACGATTAGTCGATATTTTGTTTATACTATACGCGTGTAGCATGCTCTTTGGTCAAAGGTGGGCTGATATCTCCATTGTGCTTCTTGGACTAAAGAGAAAACAACAACAGAGGTAACAACATGATTTTATTTTACAATTTGGAAAACGACTGAAGATTAAAAGGTAGGTATATCAGGTTTGTCCTCTGTGCATCCCACGTTGCGGGAGTCGTAATCCTAAAGAGGTCATATCCAGCTACCTTACGCTATTAGTTAGAGACTGTGCTCCCCCCCCCCTCCTCCTTTGCTTCCTCTGTTTCCTATTCCTACTCACAGTCTTCGCCACTCTCTTCCTTTTTGTTCCTGACTTGCGTCTCACAGGCTTGGGAATCCCTTACGCATACATCGTCCGGCTTGTTCTGTGCCCTACATGCCCCTTCTTGGAACGATCGATGCGTCTGTGACCCATAGTGAAAGCGATGGATTATACTGAAGTTTTCTCAGCTGTTATGAATGATGGGGTTTTCTATCTAAAGCAACAATGGTCCATTGAGGGACGTGGAGTAGTGCTATTCCCATGAGAAAAGTTACATTAGTTCGTGATTTAAAGAATTAAAATTCCACGGGAGGTAAATAACTGAAAAGTAGAGTATCGTTATAGCTCCTACTTAGATATCCTCCATCTTTGCTGTTAGTTTTTTTTAAGTGGCCTGTTTCTAGAGAGCTTAGCTATATATCCCATGAATAAAGTCTTTGAAAATTTTTTACGGTTTTAGGCGCTAGTATAACTGAAGTACGTTTTTATTACGCTATTTCTACTCAGTAAAGGGATGACTTTCTACATATGTGATTACAGAATGATCCTCTTCTTGTGCTAATTCGCTGTAGATACATCTGTCCGTTTTATAGTGACTCTCGTTGACTCAAAGCCTGGCATTTACTTTTTATAACCTGTGACTGCTATTGTTAATGAGAATAATACTTTTCATACCATGCCCTACGCACGAAACGTGACATATGTTGATATTTAAATGAAACTATTGCGTGGTGAGGGTAGAACAGACTATTAGGCCCGTTTTCTGAGTAGAGTCGAGGCCCAAACTCCTGTTGCCCTGAGCTACATCTTTGAAAAGTAAATAACTAAATGTACAGATACCGTTTGCTTATGTGAGTAGAATCAGACTTTGGTCCGTCTGTAACATCTATGTAGCGACTTCGGTTCCTGAGAAATTCTCCCCATGAGTTTATATTATTTATGCAACCATATGGACCAAGTTTGGGGCTGCAAAAACTATTTTACGTGGACGCTATAATGTTGATGCTTCAAGACATCATAAAATGCCTCGAAATAAATCGTTACAAATTCTTCCTCAGACGTCTAAACGATACTGACATAATGGCAATAGCTCATTCAGGGCCGGAGCGTAAGTCCCGGCGGCTCTCTGGGAATGGGTCTGTTGGTCCGTCTACAGCCAGCTATTTATTCTAATTGCCCGAACTCGGCGAAAAGTAGGGCGTGCGTATGTCCCAAAACCAACACGTCGAGTGTCTACTGCTGGTGGTTGCCAGGGCCGGTGCTAACAGGCAGTAGACAGTAAGACTTGTTGCATGTGGGACAAGAACACGCTTAATTTTTGGCTCTGTGATATGTTTATTGCAGACTAACTACGTCAGTAATCTCAGTATATTTATAATTAATAGCAGCTAATGGTTTCGGACGGAAATACATTATCAACAGTCAGAAAAAATTTAAGGTCCATATTTTGAGCAAAAAAATTAGGTCAAAGATGGGACTACACAGAAGAAGAATTGGCCTTTCTCAGTCGAGGATAACTGCCTTACCCTTAGCTCCTACTGTTCCCAGAAAACGAAAGGTGCGCCGCACACGTCGACATGAATGGAATGATAAGGGTAGTCTTGCACTATGGAGGGCTAAGACGTCCAACTATCGATATGAAGTCAAGGTAAATCTTTCGTAATGTTAACGCAAGGTGTGGAATGTGGAATTGCTTCTCGTATAAAGTAGTGGACTACAACTCAACAACTTGCCCACCCGTAGAAAAAACACATGCACCCATATCGGTATACCCACTTTAAGAGAAAAATGCGACCTACTCCCAAGTAAGTTTTGGGGCGGCCTTCTTCGTAGTTATCTTTCTAAAGCCGTCTGCGACTTTATTGTTTTGTATAGAAATCTAAAAGTTAATCAATAATTACTCATTACATTGTTGAAAGTATGTTCAAATTTCCTTGCCCTGACAAGAGTAGACAACGCCCATGTCTGTTAATATCGCCGTACGGATACTTGCTAGTGGCACTATATTATAAAAGCTACTCAGCGAAAACTGGGAGTAGATCGTAGATTAAAACTAGCGGCCTCATGACTACCGAAGGGATCTTGCTGTAAATTTAATCCCCCCAAACCTGTCTTGGAAAACCGGCATTACAGGAAACTGAGAGGCAGTAGAAGCGGCGCACAGCTTTACAGGATAGTAGTAAATCAGATTTTAATTCAACTCGTGTCTTAACTAAACCACAGAATAATATGTATAAAGACGTTCTGAGTTTCTGCATGAAAATATGCCTGTGTAAATGAGAAAGTTATATATTTATAAAGATTTGGAGCTAGTTATTAGATAGGCAGTAGATCGACCCACAGTCTTATTGCCAGAGGGTAGCCCGGATTCGAGCTTGTGAGGAGCTCATCGATACCATCGCAGTATTTATTGTCTTAAGAGACGCATCTAACATTTTTACACGTTGTTCTTAATTGGAGTTGTAGTTAAAGCGAGATACTAGTGTTGAATGAAATAGGGATATGGCGAGTTCGCCCTAAATGCGATGCAGATTTGGTACCACCGATGACAACCGCAACATTTATAGAGCTCTAGGTGAGGAAAACCACCTTTGTTTACAATCACTGTCTTTGCTTGCTAGCATTGTGATCAATTGATATACAGAAGTGAAGAGAATATCCCATGGCTGGTGTTTATTTGCCCTCTTGCCGGTGTTTCATATTTTTATCCTAGAAACAGCCCAATTAAAGCTCTGCCAGCAATGTTAAAGAGTGAGGTTTCTGCTTGTTCTACTGAGATTGCGCCTTTTTCATCCCATAGTTTTGAGTGAAATGGCCTTAGCCCGGAACTCGAAGCAAAGCAGTTTCAACTTTCACTACAACGCTCCTCAACCCGTGCTCTGTGATTACTGGGAGAATGAAAGAAAACCAGAATGATGGAATAACACAATATTTTGATTAATTCTCAAATTTCGAATTCGGAAAAAGAATCTTTAAAAGATAATACAATTTTCATTTCATCACGGACAAAGTTTAATTTATGCGAAGTTCGTAAACTGAGTCAGATAGAGGGTACGTCAGGACGTAGTACGCCTCTTGGGAGTTGGCACTAGTGCTGTAGGAAAAATGGGTCAATTCAAAGCCAATGTGGCAAAGTAGCTAAATCAAGGACCTGGAACTAAAAATTTTTGGGACTAAATCGAAACCGGTATAAAACAAGTCAGGATTAGAACGAGGAATTCCTGTATGCCCTCTCTCTCCTCCTCTCTAAAATCGCCTTTGGTGTAGAAAGACAGATTTAAATTTCTGGATAAAAAAAAAATACTTCTCACTGTTTGTAAAATATTTACCCGTGTTGAAAGTTGTGACGTCGTGACTATGAGGTGATACGTGTTGTACTATGAAGTTGTAGGAGGTCATTCGGAGGTTTCGTAAATCGAAGCTCACCCGAAGTTGGAGTCGATGGCGTCAAAAAATGCCACCTGCCCAATCCCGCCGTCGCGTGATCTAGTTCTGTCAGTCCTCAGAGTAGCGGCGTCGTTTGTTGGCTGACGGGCTGTGACGGCAACGAAAATTGCTAGAGTAAATCAGCCTTCAAGAATCGGGCCGGTGGAGTTACTCGATCTGTACGTCAACTTCTCTCTTCTTAAATCAAGGTTACACATTTACATAGTGTTTTTTTTTTTAATTTTTTACTCTATCCTCATTATGCTAACAGTCATTGCTCTATTCTTCCTCTTCTGAAACACCATTGTAGGGTTTTGGAGACTTAAATAGGAACATGTAACTTGAGTACTTCAATACTGACTCCGCTCCATTCATGTACGAATAAGTGACGCAGTTGTCCGATAGGAACCACGAAGATCGCCAAAAATGACGTACAAAGTGAACGAAGTCCAATGGAAAAAATTATCTAAGAATTAATCATCAAGTCAGCTGTCTCCTGGAGATTCTGGGACATAACCCGTGAAGAGGTTAATTCGTTGCTTGATCATATTGAGATGGTTCTGCTCATATTTTTTCGTTAATTTGCGTCAGGTGGAGCGAAAGTTTGTGAAGAACATTGGTGTTGCGCGAGGGTGAATACTATTTCTAGTTTATATTTACGATTATTTGCGTGACAGTGGGCTGGTGATCGATCTTTGGCTGTCCTGAACAAGGAGAAAGATATTTAGTGGAGCTTTTTTTATTTGCTTACATATCAAGAGTTGCGAAAAAAGGTGGATTTCTGGTCTGCAAAAGAGGAGACTCATTTTCTGCTGTTGCCGGTTGTATCTGCTCGAAACCTTTTCCGCCCAGCTATATGACACTTTTATTTCGTGTGAGTGTAATGCATCTGTATTGATCATGTAAGGCGGTTTCTGTCTAGCATTTATTTGGCTTCGAAAACAAACTTTGAGGTTGGAGGACTAAAGAAAACTTGATTCCCAACATTCTTCTGATTCTATTTTCAACTATTGAAAATGTACTACCTAGTAATTATGATAAATTCAGTTTTCCTTGTAAGTTTTCCCAAGCAACTCCAGGAAACCCTTACTTTTTAGAAGTCTATATGAATTTAAAAAATCTTCTTACTTATGCTGTGAATTCTTATCTAGTAGTATAGTCCCTTCTTTCTACTTCATGAAAGTCCCCGCTCACCGTATTCACTCAGCAAGTGAAAGGAATGAAAAAATTAACACGGTTTACTATAACGATCCAGTTGACGTCACAGCGGAGAACTTCTGGGCGGGGCTTAACAACGCTACCTATGCGTGGGTTAACCTGTTTCGTCAAGGTTTCCAAACCGGGAGAGCGAGATGAACTTTTAGGGGGTGCGAACTTTGAATAATTTCCCCACCTTTCAAAAGTCAGCTTGAATTTGTGGCACACTGGGTATAATTTTAATTCATTATCATCGTGCCAGTTATTTGTGTAGGGGGTGCGAGCATATAGATAAAACGCTTGGTGAGAGTGCCGGGTATAGAAAAAGGTTGAAAATTACTGTGTTACGTTGTTCAGCCATGCTTGGACATTACCACCAAGATTTTCAAATGAAGGCACTTGATTTAAATTTGTACTATCTCAATTGAAAGCCTGATTTTTGCAAAGCCAGTTATCTATAAGATTGTGATTTATTGAAATTTCTGTAAATCAACGTGATCTTTTATGAATGCAGTAATGTAGACTGTCCCTTTAGTAAAAGTACACAATATTATCTTTCGTCTCTTGCAGTTATAACTCTCACGTCTTCTTTGTCTGTTGGTTTCACTTGAACAAACTGTCTTGGTTACTTTAAATATCAAAGTTTGATTCAGTGCTGGTATCATAATAGTTTTATCAATGACTACATGTTTATGACTGTAGCTACATACATTACTTTCTCAACATTTACTTCTTGTCACAGCTCTACATTGACCAATCTGCCCTATTCTTCTGCCTTTGTGTAGCACAATAGCCAATTACTTTCACACAGAATNTCAATGACTACATGTTTATGACTGTAGCTACATACATTACTTTCTCAACATTTACTTCTTGTCACAGCTCTACATTGACCAATCTGCCCTATTCTTCTGCCTTTGTGTAGCACAATAGCCAATTACTTTCACACAGAATAGCAAAGGAAATACCAACGACGTGTCCTCATAGCACCCGTCCTGCTGCCACCAGGCTCAGGTCTGATCGACCCACTTTATGGAAACATATTAATTTATTCAATGCGACCTTTAGCTCTGCATTCGTTCATGCAAATGAGCAATAAAACTGCCTATCGCTGCCCATATGTTTGCTGGGCATCTCTACAGCGACGGCATACGCCAAATTGAGACAAAATCTTCGCTCCCGGCCATGTTGAGTTATATTTAGAAATTACCGGGTGTTGTTGTCACACTGAAGGTTAAGGCGAGTAACGAAAGGCTGGTGTAAGGCGTGAGACGATGTCACTGCCTTATGCATTATAGTGGAGTTTGTAAGGGAAGGAAGGGACGGGGGGCATTGTCGCCATTCATGAAAAATTGTTACAGCTAGATCGGAAAGGGTTGCCGTCTCATATAACAACGCTGTTAAAATGTCTGGTGCATATATATATATATATATATATATACGTACATACATACATAATTTCTTCAGATGATCCTATGCAATCGAAGTTCGAGAGTGGGATATTTTTGTCATTTGCTTGCTGATAATAAACCTTACGTGTATGAACAAATTCGAGCTCTGGCGACAGTTTTATTTAGCCGTGGGTATGGTTTCGATAGAAATTCTGGTTTATTTTGGTGTCACCCCATGACCGCTTACGGCTAGAAGATTGAATATCTGCGGTCTATCATTTAGAGTAGTTGGACATTCAGTCGGCCTTCAAGAACATAGTTTTTTATACCGTGCACAGTGTACATTCGTAACTGATCTGCTATAGATAATTGTCTCTGCTTAGGCAAAGCTTAATCGTTCAACTCGTAGGTGCTTGCATGCACAGTGACTGCACACGACATGTTTCTCAGAGAAAGACAAGATTAAATAAATGATACAGTAATGGGTTAAATATAAATATTTGTCCCCGCAGCAATATGAGGTAGCTGTATATAGTTTAGACTTCCATCGACTCCCCGACGTCTCTGTTCTCCGATCCTCAGACACACTCTCCCCTCACTCACTGGCCAAGAATAATGTATTGCTGCTCTTTTTTTCCAGTATTCCTTCGTAGAATAGAAGTTGCTCTCTTAACCTCCATATTATAAAGAAAGAAATTTCACCGTTGGCACTACGGTTCGGGGGACGAGATTATTCAACAAAATGCTACGTAGCATCCGAAATGTCACCGGTACAGAGACTGCGAAATTTAAAGACTCGCTGGACGCATAGCTACTTACTGAAAGTGCCAGATGAACCTGTTGTAAGCGGCTACGTGAACAGTGGGGATAACTCTCTATTACCCAACCCGCTGGTCACGACTGCAGCGTCACCGGTGCACAAGATGGGTGGCGTGCATAACATCACCTGGACCTCGTCCGAAGTATCATCAAGGTAATCAAGGTACTACTTCTGTGTTCAGCAAAGAATGGCTGAAGTAGTTCTTTTGGATAAGCCTTGTTATACCGGTGCGACGTCACACGTGGTACCTCACTAGGACAGCTGCAGTGGCGATCTTGACCCCATATCGGAAATGTCTTGAGATTCGCTTATTCTTCTGATATAGTCGAATTGGGTACCTAAAGATACTCGTATGCTTTCTTTAGATGTTATCCACATGTATGCAAACGTGCTCCTCACATTTTGCACCATAGCAAAGAATTATATAATTTTTTTCAAATATCCATGGCATTGCGGCACCCGCAGAAATGCTCACCTTACCCTTATACTTTACCGATTTATTCTGTCATATTATTCTTCTTCTTCCCGGTTTTCCGGGCGTGGTATTCCTCCCCGCGCAGACTCGCTGAAAATGCCGCTTCAGGGGCTAAGTGGTTCAAGTGTATACGTAATTGATATTGATAATTATAAGCAGTAATTAAGTCACAGTGTAAATGCACCTCTTATTAATTCCTATAACAAGTGCGCTATATTTTCCAATTATCTCATAAGTATATTATAGTAGTTTGGGGTAAAAACGGGACACGAGCTTTTGGGGGGTAATTACAGGACAGTAAAAAAAAAAAGAAAAAAAAAATTTTGACGACCTCCGATTATGCGCGATAGTATGCCCAAAACCTCTTTCCAATGGTACAAACCGTTTCCCGATACCTCTAACCGTTTTCGAGTGACAGCCTAAAATACTGACTTTCCCGTTTTTACCTCCGTCCAGTTTTTACCCCAAACTACTATACTCCAAGTTATTTTACATAATAAAATACATTTCTTTCCAATCATTTTACTACATGTATATAGGTCATTTCCTACACGCAATTAACTTACTAAATGAGCGACTTGCCAATTATATCGCAATGAAAGTACTTATATTTTCACTTGGTTCATCAAATATTTATGCCGTTTGTCCATTACTTGAATATTGTGGTGTTGTATATGCATAAAAGATCGCTCCAATATACTGTAGGCATCACTTGATACATGAGCTAATAGGCCGCATTCCACGGCTTTTCTCTTCATGCTCTCCATGTTTTTCATTTGTCTCTCCACGGAACATACACAAAATAAATTATACATTAAACCCATCACCCTGACGCCCATTTTGTCGACGGTGTTCGAGAAGTTGATGCTGGTAAGCTTGGTTATTTTGCTGAGGTTACGGGGTTGCTGCCTGCTGGTCAGTTTGCGTACAGAATTTGCTTGGGCTGTTGTGACGCTCTCTTGCCGGTGTCACACCGTTTACAATCTGCGCTGGATTGCGGGTCGGAAGCACGCCTTGTCTAGTTGTACTTTAGCGCGGCGTTTGACAAGGTTAACCACAGGGGTCTATTATACAAGCTGTGGTCCTTTGGTGTGGGTGGTAAGGTTTTGTCAATCATTCGTGATTTTGTTTCTGAGCGAACGCAGAGAGTGTCTGTTGACGGCGTTTTGAGCGCCTCAGTCGGGGTGGTGTCTGGCGTCCCTCAGGGCAGTGTGCTTGGCCCGCTGTTGTTTGTTCTCTATACTGGTGACATGTTCTCTTCACTCG
>LQNS02007215.1:28156101-28201986 GCA_001587735.2 Parhyale hawaiensis | reverse complement strand
TCATGAGGTCAGAGCAAATAATGCTTGGTTGTGGGAAGAAAGTGAACTTGAGTATCAACGCTACCGCTGAGAGGTACTTCAGACGTCTTCAAAGCTTATTTTTAAATTTGGTAAATCATCTGTCCCTCGCCGTTGAACATGTAAATTTTCCCTGTTGAATGATTCACATACCGTAGGTAGGGAACGACCAACCTATCAAACGGTGCAGCTTTACATTATTTAAGCAGTGGAATTTTCAGAGCAGAATATAAATTAATTTAAGAAACAATGCATCACTTCCCTCTGTATGCTCTCACACTGATGCTGGTTTGTTTTGTTCGTTCTCTGCTTGCTCGACTTGCTGTTCACATGCGCGTTGATCCTAGCTGCATGTGTGGGAACATCCTTGTGCAAAGCTTGCTTGTGCGAATCGCTCAACTGTTGGTGTCTCAGTTGTCCTTCTCTTTGATCGCCACGGTGCTTAAGCTATTCTATATAGCTCAATTTGGGTGGCGTAGCGGCACCGACATTTTAAGTTACAAAACAGACGGCGCTAGCATTGTGAGCTGATGTTATTCACTCTATAATTAAGTGCTATAGCTTGGCAATTAAGTAGGTTCGCCCATCCATACTGTAGCGAATTTCGCTCCCTGGAGGCCCCAGAAGGCGTTGACAGACGCACGACATCTTCGTTGATACTGCCGGGACAAAATTGCCGGGAGGTCAAGCTTGCCGTGACATTTTAACGCAAGTGCAGCGTTCAAGTATTCGCAACCGGTGCTTGCAGCTGCAGTCTTTTAGGGTAATATTTTTATAAGTTTCATGTAATAGAAACATAAAATATTAGTTTGATACATTTTACACGCCATTTTTCACGCTTATATTTTTATATAGTGATCAACGCTCGAGCGTTTTGTACGTAATTGTAGCTTGTGAACGGAAAAACTGGTTCTACCAGATCTGAAAATGTGTTAGCCTCCAAACTTTTTGACTTAGCTAGTGTCACTCGTGAAGTTTGCCTTATCTCTTCAAATTAGGAGGGGATTAGAGCTGGCGAAGCTGGCACTTTACGTAATTCAATTATTATATGCAACGACACATTTAGACGATAATACTATACATGCAGGAAACAAAACTACCTAACGTCGAAAAGAGTTCATTCTATATTTCGGCTATTACATCTGGAAGTACAACAGGGGTGTGTCGCAATCAGCTTTTCTGGGTTACCGGTGCTACACCGGTGACTCAGCCAGTCGCAACCCGTGTCGCTATCATAGCTCAAATGACGACTGCGACACGGGTTACAGTGATGTACATGTAGGTCACTGAGCACAAACGTCGATTTTGAATAAAATGAGCTAAATTCATTAAAATAGGCAACAAATAAACCTCGTACGCCAGAAGGCGTGAGTCAGATCGGTTAATTGGAAATTATGTTGACAAAATTGTAAATAAGACGGAATTTCAATGTCGTTGAGCTTACTTCGTTCGTCCCTAGATGGCGCTCTCACAACCACTTTTCGGGTTACGGTAACCTTTTTTCACGGCACGGTAGCCCGGTTTCAGCGTGACTGCAACACACCCCAGCTTACAAAACAGATTTAAGAAAATTGGAAAATATATACGGTTAGTTGTGTAGTGCTAAACCGGAGAAAACTAAAATGCAAGTCGATTTGACTTGCTGTCATTCGACGAACGACCTGGGCCGATGCGCCTCCTGCAGGATTCCATCCTCAAGTAACTTCTTCCCAGAGTTTGGTAGGGCATTTATGGGCAAATTGTCACTATGAGCAACTTTTGGTGCTCGTGTGCATTGCTGGTTGCTTGATTTATGCTTTGTTTGGCTTCCAAAACATACCATTTTCGTGCCGACTTTGCTTCCTTTCAATTCTACACGCCCTCTGTTGATGCCTTTTCAGTTCTTCCTGTTCTTTCCCAATTTACTTTTGTAATACACGTTAAATCAGCGTAGGAATACCCACGTTTGCCGGTTCCTCGTATCTTTCGACGCACCGTGCACGTGTCCCTTTCTTTTTTCTTTCTAAATCGCTGAGACTTCAGCTAAGGAGACCCTAAACTATTTACTAGCTTAATTAATTCGGCTTAACTCTTTATATCCTTCAAGATTTTATTATCTCCACCAACGAGGTTATGTTATCGTCGGGTTTGTCTGTCTGTCACCTAGATAACTCAAAAAGTTATGAACGGATTTTGACGAGTTACAGGGATTGTTTTGTATGTTAGGAGGAACAGATGATTAACCTTTGGTGAAGATCCGTCCATCCGTTTGTTGGTTTACCTCATTTTTCTCAATGCCATAACTCAAAAAGTTATGGACGGATTTTTATGAAATTCACATGAGTTATTAGGTATATAACGAAGAGTAAATGACCTAATTTTGGCAATGATCAGTTTGTTCGTTCGTTTGTCGCTGTTTTTAGTTTTATGCTTGTTAG
This sequence comes from Parhyale hawaiensis, assembly GCA_001587735.2. NCBI lineage: Eukaryota > Metazoa > Arthropoda > Malacostraca > Amphipoda > Hyalidae > Parhyale > Parhyale hawaiensis. The sequence continues at coordinate 28,199,551 of LQNS02007215.1, read as the reverse complement.
AACAATAACTCAGAAAACAATGAATGGATCTTTATGAAATTTATAGGAGTTGTTAGTAATTTTAAAAGTCATAAATGATTAAATTTTGGTGCAGATCGGTTTGTTCGTTTGGATGTTTGACTCATGCATGTTTGTTATAACGTTTGTTAGCTGCATAACTCAAAAATTTATGAGCAGATCTTCAAGAAATTGCACAAACTGTTATTACTATCAAAAGGCACTAATGATTAGATTTTGCAGTTGATACAAAGAAAGTCAGGGTTTCAGAGCCAGTTTGAATTTTTTGCTACCGTTGCCTCGCTTGGCGGAGGTATGCGCTCTCACAATGCTCCAGTTTCTGTATTGTTTTTGACTTAGTATTCTAGGCTTGTTTGTTTCTCTCTTTCGTCCTCTTCCTTGCTTATCTGTTAGCTGTAATCCTCCTAGTACGAATATTTCTTATGAACAATCGGAGTCCCTTCTTCCTGCTTCACATGGGATCACCACTGCGGTAGACGGGGATGTTGTCCCTATTATGGTGGATGCACACTAACGCCAAAGTTGTTCAGTTACAACTTTTCTCTTCGGCGGCCACGCTGCCGTGACTACAACTTACGGCGTTTGCACGTCATGCTGAAGCTGTATACGTCATTGCAACTTTTTATTGAGTCAGAAATAAAAGATATACTCGAAGCATGACCATTGTCATTTATCACAGCATACAAACGGAAAGAAACTACTCGTGCTTCAGACAGTCATCGTTTTGATAGAACGCTGGTCAAGTTGAATAGTGGCAACGTAATCGGCTGCGGAATCGTGCGGAGGTGCAACCTTTGCACTAATGTGCACTCGCCATTATATGTAATGCCAGGCTATGCCACCTCTGCGACCTCACTTCACTGGAGGTTCTTTCCAAATGAGAAAACGACAGAAGAAAGAACCTTTTCAGCAAAATAATACAGTCTGGCTTGTCAGAATATTGGTCAGTAACATAACTCGAAAGATTACGAACGGCTCTTGAGGAAATTTGCAGAACCTGTTATTACTTTCAAAAGGCACCAATGACCAGATTTTGGTTCTAATAAAGAGGAAATCTTAGTTTCAGAACCAAATTGAATTCTTCGCCGACGTTGCCATGCTTGGCGGAGGTATACGATCTCAGAGTGCTCTTGTTGTTCATATAAAAGCAACGGTCTGACGGGAAACAAGTGATAGGAGCTAAAGTACATTCAGCAAAGTAATTATGACATCAAAGTACGAATAAATTTCTCCATGGACAAATCTGAAAATTAATAATGCTTCCTAAAAGTTTACATATTGACGATAGATTTGCCTGCAGCCATAGACTACGATGATATTAATTGAAGCAGTGGTTGTGTGTGTCTTTTTTAGGTGTATACTCGTCCAGATATGATCGGTGAATTTCAAATCTTGTATAGGAAGTTGGTGAATTTCCTTTGCACGATGGAAAATAACGAAAACATTTTTTGTAGAGAAAATTACGACGACTAATCTGATCGGACGAGAACATAAAATAATCGTTGTCCACTTGTTTTTTTTTTTTTTTAGCAGTGCACCTTAGAGGCGTTTCAAGGTACGTTGGGGATTTGGAGTTGCTTCCTTTGGGTCTTTCGCTGTCCCTCGATGACTGGAGGCGTGCGTTTCTTCACTAGCAACACACTTTTTGAAATAATAACAGTATCAAAAGTATATCCAGTTCGTTACACGGACGTTGAAAATATCATTGAAGTTATTTCTATATTACATGTGCATTTTTAACTTCCTGAACGCGCAATGATCTGAATAAATTTAGAAACGTAGCAAAGTACATTGCAGCATACCGACCCAAAATGTTGATCTGCAGGGTGGGTGCAGCAAACGCACCATAAGGGTTGAATTTTGTACTATATTGCTTGTGTCATTGGGCGTCTGCTGGCGGAATGCACTTTGTTCAATAAAATATGTTGGAACGTAGAGTGGTTTCACGATTCATATTTTCAACTGATTAACTCTAAATACCCTTCCTGAACATGCAATGTTGAAGAGAGTGGCATTAATATCGTGTTGCGAGTACGTAATTCGGCAGTTAGATGTGAGGAAATTATGCGCAAAGAGTAGTGCAATTAAATTGATTTCTATGTCTAACAATGTGATTTCTAGATCCGCTTGAAATATTTTATTTCCATAAACTACTTTATATTAGCCAAATCCGGCCTGGCATTCAGAAATTCCGTTCATATTTTCTGTATGATTGTTGTGAAACAAAATGTACTATTTTTATTTCGCAAACCTGTAAAATGAGCAATATATTGTAAATTTTACAATAACCATGTGCTAAGGAGGAGCTTCCCAGTGGAGAGGGGACTGACTTGTGCGTTAGCGGAGTTGGGCTTCTGATTATTTTTATTATTATTTTTTTTTTTCATGCCGACTTTGCTTCTTGCGCGCGTTCTTACCTTCCTCTACTTAACAGGTTTAGTTCGACTGTGTTTGGGTTCTTAGAAGTGTGTGACGTACTGCGTGCTTCTTCTTTCTTATGTGCTTTGCCAAATTCCAACGACAGGAAAATTTATCAGCGTACCAGGAAAGTTCAGACGCTTTTGTGATAATTCGTGATAAAAAACGCTAGAGCTTTCTAGTTGCTAAGCCAAACCAGGGGAAAGTACCATATGCGGGGAATATAGGCTATAGGGTACTTACATAGAGCAAGTCTCTAATATTCACTCAGCCCAGAATAGCCTACAGTAGCTGCTGCTGGTCACACAAAAACAAGCAGGAATCGAGAGTGTGGAGGTAAAAAGTCTGTCTGGTTCATATGTTGCGCCAGCGGGTCCCTTGTGATGAGCGTGCGCTCTAGTTCGTTATATGGTGACCACTAGCAACGAGATGTCCAGTACGTCCGTCAGTTGTCGTAAATGTTATACTGTGTGGCATACAACTATTCGGGGCAAATAGCGATAATGTCATTTTGTGGGAAAAAATTATTTCGGCCTCACACATTCATTTTTCAAGTTAGAAAAGCAACGCAAACACTGAAATGACCGCAAATAAATGCACTAAGAGTTTATGCACTCATTTCTTATCCATACTCATTCTAACTCTCCTGTGGCCGCAATCATTTTTTGCCCCCAAAATGACCTGATCGCCATTTGCCCCGAATGGTTATATCCGTGGTATTTTTAGTTTTTAGTAGGAGGAAAATAGCATTATTTGAAGCGTCTTTTTTGATGTACTCTGGTACTTATGGAGATTACATTAACGACGTTAATTGAACAGTTAGAACTTTGCAACTTCGGCTGTATACATTCACAGTAAATCTTCAGAGTAAGTAGTGATGAAAGTGTGTTTGTGTCGAACAGTTTTATGCGGTAGGGCTCCTTGTAGTTGTGCGAGGTACTATGCTCAATGTGTCTACGAGGTTGAGGGAAAAAGTAAAGTATTCCTGCCTACATGATAACTCGTGACTGGGTACGTTTACACGCACTGAAGGAAACTGGGCCAAGCACCCATGCAGTTTCGTCGAGAATCACGCGCTGTGTCCTAATATTGTTGGCCACAGTACCTTATGAGAAAAATAAATGATTTTTTATTATTATTATTATTATTATTATTATTATTATTAGTTCCCTCATTTATATTTGCCGGATACTTTCAGACTCTAGAATATTATTGATCATCCGGATTTGGATTGAGGACAAACGCCAAGTTCTTTACGAAACCTTAAGATTATAAGTGCCTGGCATTTGTAAAGGTACTTCGCCTCACAAAGCAACTGTTTGTAGATAGGAAGTGCGATTGAAAGAAGGAAGAGAGGATTTCGAAGATAACTCAAGGCAAGGAAGACCACCAATATCAACAAAAACAAAACATTGGCCCAAGTTTCGCCTGTAATACATGGCAGCAGACCGTCGAAATGCAAAGATATAGCAACAAAGGAAGCTGGGCTTTCACTTGGATCGCCAGTCTCCATTTCGTTATAAAATCTTGCATTCAGTATATAATCTCTGTGTATGCTTACATGGTGCACAAAGCGTGGCATGGTGACCAGCTGACTAAACGAGCTGACCTATGAGTGAGTCTCTTCACCAAAATTATGATTGCTGTGGAAGATTTATTAGACCGATTATAACTGGGGGAGATACGTGGATTCATCGGCACCGTCCCAAGAGTAAGATCTAGTCAAAACAGTAGCTTCTCTAAAGCTCTCCTAGACTATTCACAGTCAAGGCACAGAGGTCAGCTCAGAGAGCGAGGCCACCATTTTCTATCATTCATTGGGTATGCTTATAGTACGTCTTCAAAATCAAAGAACTATAACAAGAGTATATATAGCTCAGGGAAATGTAAGGAAACTGAGAACGTCTTTGGTGCACATAAGAAGGAAAATTGCACAGCGGAATCATTTTTATCATGACAGTGCTCTAAATTATTCTTTGCCGGCATTAATAGCTGTTCTGCCAGAATTTCATTGAGAAATATTGCCTCGTCCTTCACCTAGCCCTAATCGTACTCCTCCCTGCATTATCCCCTCAATTCTGAAGACCACTGGAAAGAAATGTAATCTAGACTCTAGAGCCACTGACGGGGCAGAAACCGCTGATTGAATATGGTGTACTCATTAAACAAGGGTTTTTATAGAGAAGGGATAGAGAGATGGAAACTCCTCTTTTATGTGCTCGTCGAGAAGTAGTATACCTTTTTGACTCGCTCTCATATATATCTTACCATGAACTACACGATACCTTGACTCTCCACTCCTCGCAAATGAGGCTCATGGCAAATTGATAAATCCTCGATAAAATCTGTTTCATTCTACGTACCGACCTGAAGCAAAAAAAAAAACTGTTCTTGGAGACGCAAAGAATGTATCTATTGGAAAGAAACACGTATGCGTGAGCACTGGCCTACGGTAAATTGCAAAATTTATTTTAGCCAACTTTAGGTCATTTTGCTTTCCCAAGCTTTAATGATCGTCGTGTTTCTTGCTGTTGAACACATTTCGTGCGTCACCGAGAACCGTTTACTTTTGCTTCAGGTCGTTTCGTTGCCTGGAAAAGATTTTATCTAAGCTTAACTATTTACAATCGGCCTCATTTCCATATTGCAGTGGACAGTAAAGGTATCGTGTGGTCTATGATCATACGTAAACAGATACCGTATCGCTTAATGGTTAGGAATTTTAATGCACTGCTGGTACGGTAGCAGTGTCCTGTAAGCCAAAACGCGACCCTGTCCGCTGTGCCTCGCCGTGATGCTGGGCTATATAAAGTCAATAGCGTTCAAATTACGCTCAAATTTCTCGTACGAATAGAATTAGTTTTCAAGTTCACAATTAGTGATTGTCGTTTTTTAATATAAAGCGCCGAACCACTTCAAGTTCCTCGTACGATTAACATTGTTTGGAAGGCAACAAAGGTTGACTCTCGCACCGAAAGAAGCCAGGTGTGCTAGAAATTCACGTTAATGCGTGCCGAAAGCTTGTCCCGAAACCAGCACGCAAACGCGTTCACTAATTGCAACATAAGCTTGCTCTAGACCCTCTCATCGGACGCGTGCTACGGGCAGTGAGTGCTCTTGCATCTCTGGATGCGCGTACGCACCAAGCCGTTTGAAAAAAAACATGCAGTTTGTTGCCCATAACATCTATACCTACTTATGTGGGGTGTCTGAAGTATGTCAGTAAACAATATATCACTTGAACTCAACCCGATAAATCACTAGTCCTCACCTACATGAACACAACTACACTTTTTCTCCGACCATTGCACGCGTAAGAGCGTAGAATACGCCTCGCGCTTTATCGTGCTAGCGCGAAACATACCAGAAAGTCGAACGCGTGCTGGTTCAGCACGTTTTGCCGTGTTGTAGGCTCAGTGCATGCCTAAGTGTGCTCATGCAACACCACGACAGCATGTTCTAGAGCTTAGAGCACATTTGCAAAATACAGGATTTTTTGAGTGCGATCAGAGCTAGTGTCATTGGGCTAACATATTCTGTAGGGCACACTGTATGGTCCACTTTAGGCTAAGTACGTTTAAGTACGACGCTAAATGAATATCTCTGATAGATCGAGACAGTCTATTTTCACGTGAACAAATCAAAGCCTCGTGTAACATCACAACCAAGTATGGCAATTGAACTTCTCGTGATGAGGGACCTACCGAAGCGCGATTTTATGTGACGTCACGTACCACTTCGATTAGGCCCCGTTGAAGTGCACTATCTTCGTTGTATTCACTCGGCATACGGAATACAAGGGCAACACTCAGAAGATGCAACCGACGCTACATAAATTTATTACTCAAAGCGCATTTTCACAACCTGCTTTAGCTAAGTGAAAGTGAGGATGCCGAGGCAGCATAAAGAGAGAGAGAAAAAAGAAAACTCATTTATAACCTCTCATCTAGATTCTACTCCCATCATATTAAGTTTAGGCACAGCACCCTGAAGTGTTCCACCACCTTATTACCAACATGGTGAGAACATTATTAGTTCTCATGTAGGTTTATAATATTATTGTGGATAAGGTGCACATGTCTCATCTGTGTTGACAGTGTCTGTTCGAGTCAAAGTTGTGTATCTATGGGCCTTAGTTCAGTGGTTTTCATGCTCTTGTTGGATGAGGTTGTGATCTACTGCGGAGTGTAGGTTTCCGAGAGGAAGCCCTGGTTGCAGCGATTTAGTTCTCGGTGAATGTTTTTCAGTTCAAAGAGGAACTTGTATGTACTACTAGGTGCACTCTAAAAGTTCTACACGCACCCCTAGGGTCATATAGGATGGCATGGACTGTAGGGTTAGATTAGTTAGGTTCGCCCGCCCTATGTTATGGGGAGCAGCGCCCTTAGGAAGACTTTATAGATCACCTTAGCTAGGCTCTCGGGGCGTCTTTTTTGTGCCTATTTTGCTCCCTTCCGCATTCAAACTTTTACAGATGATGCTTTGTTCTGTTCTTCCTCTTCTTCCCCGCCTTGCTGTTCCCATGCTCGCTGAATCGTGCATGGGTCCCACGTTTCTCTAGAAAAAAAAATTCCTTATGGTCTTTCTTTTTTCCTCTCTTTGGACAACAGTGTACTCTGTGGGTAGGGAGGCTTACACTAGGAGAATACTACTGCTCTAATATAATAATAGTTCTCTAGTCAAGTTCGCAGTGTGAGCTGTGGATGTTGTATGCCTACAGTGTTGCGATTGTGTTGTTCTATAGTACCAATTAAGCAATTCTTGATCCAATTTGGTAGCTCTAGGCTCAGTAAGTATTGCTAGTCGTACTTTTGTTACATAAGATGCCGCAATAATTCTGCTGTAGAATAATTTTCGCTATTTTATGCGTCATTTCGTAGTTCTATAGTTGCCATTTTTGTAGTTTCAAGCACAATTTGACGGTTTACCGTAAAATAAGCAATTCTGCGAGCAAGAATCCGGTTCTTCATTCAATTACCCGCCTTCGCGTGCGGTTCTGTGCGCAACATCATATCATTAATCTGTTTTGTGAGCAATTCTGCCGGCAATACTGCTGTTTTTCCCATCAGTTAATATAGTCAACGTGCAAATATCCTATCCTATATATACGGTACATGTCGTTGTAGTTTTGCATACAATTCTTGTGCTGCTTGTTCAATACTTTTCTGTTCGGTCGTAAAAAAGGAATAAGAGGTAGGCAGCTGCCGATCTTAGCCCCTCCTGAGGTGTGTTGCAATCACGTACCAGTTGGACTATCGCAGTGTGAACTAGAACGCCTCGTGGCGTAAGGCAGACCATCACCGGCGGTAGGGGGCAAATTCAATGCCGTCATTTTTTGTATGGTCAGCATACTCTAGAGTTTTGGTATTTGTCACCTCACAGTCAATCCATCTGACTGCCTAGAAAAAATACTATACTATTATAACTCAATTCCTTCTGCCTGTTTCTGGGTGGGCAGACAACAAGATTCATAACCGTCATTTTTTTATGACCAGCTAATTGTAGGTTTTGGGCATTGTTCATATCTAAGTCAACGCACTTGACTCCACACAACAAATTATGAACATTGCTCAACTCCTTCTGCCTTTATCTGGGTGGAGTTACAAATTCAACGCCGTCATTTTTGATGGCCAGCCAACTGAAAATTTTTATTATTTCTCGCATCTCAGACAACTCTCCTGATTGCTAGAAAAAATTATTATTATGACCCAAGTCCTTCTGCCTCTTTTTGGATGGACAGAAAATAATATTCATCGCCATTATTTTTGATGGCCAGCTAATTCCAGTTTGTTTTTTCTTTTTTTGCATGGGTCACATCTTGGCGAACCCACCAGACTCTCGACTAAAAATTATGACACTGCTCAACTCCTTCTACCATATTTTGGGTGTACAGACATATATACAAATAAATATATGTATACTTAAATCTTCGACGAAAACATCATCACCTCTCTCGCTTCGTTCGCGAGTGATGAACATGGTAACTTCAGCTAGTTGTGCAATAACTGGAAGTGGTTCCTCAATGGCGACACTACAGACATAGCCATATCAACGAGCGTTGTAACTCAGTCATGAGCAAGTTAAGGTTTCTTGTTGACCGCAGATTCGTTCCCGGATTTTACTCATTGTTTAGTACAGTAGTTGAACAATTTTATTAGGTTATTACAAAAGTATTGTCCAATTTTCAGTGCATATTTTTTGGACCAAATTTATAAAATATTTTTTATTTTAAGCCTCTTCATGTATTCATAAAGTAACTCTGTGTTTAATTTGTATCATTTTCTTTGAGGTTATCTAACGTTTGCCTATCTTAAAAAAATTGCCACAATATTTGTCCCACCTAATGGTCACTTAAGAGAAGATTTACTCGACGAATATCATGAAAGTGTTGATGCAAGTGTGGCAGCAAAATCTATTCAGAACACTCACGAAAATGATGTAGTGAATGGAAGAAGTTACAGTATATGCTGGATTTTCTCTCTTCCGAAGTGGTGACTGATTTAACTTTCAAAGAAAAGTCAAAAATATAAAAAAACATAATTCCGCATTATTAAAAACTATTGTTTTAGACAGGATATCTACAAGGTAATAGAGGTGCTCGAAAGTAATTGAAAGTGATTGAATGAGCAAATTTGTAAGTTCAAAGTAATTGCTCGAAAATTAAAATGGACCCCGTTGAAATGTCCTGTTTTATCTTGTAGAGTTCCTAGACCATAGGACGAGTGTTACTATAGGGGAGTTTAACATTCCCTCGGTCCCTAGTCAAGGTATCTACCTAGTTTGGGTTCTTAATTAAAGGTGGCTGGTGGCTGTTGGATGAACTGAGTTACAGTCCTGGTGTCTATTTCAAAAACACAGCTACACATTGACGAAAATTGTGGTGAGGCCTAGGCCTGGTCACCATAGGACTGTGCTCGTTGACAAATGGAAGGTGCTTGAATTCTTGCTTGATACGGTAGGCCTATTCAAAAGCAATTGAATTCACTTTTGGATCTCTTGTAGACACCCTGTTATGAGAACCCTACCATAACTAAAGAATTTACAGAACACCTAAATGTCGCCCATTCCTACGGAGTACGCCAACTAAACCATATTTTTTTGTCTTACCGCATAAATTTTTAAAATCAGACCTTACTTTCGCACCAACCTGATATTTTTGTTCGCTTTATATGGAATCGATATTTCTAACACAGTGGTTCGTAACCTTCCTGCACTTGCGGTGCGCCTATGAAGAAATTAAAATATTTTAGCGCACTTAGTGCCGAAACCTAATAATTAAATTCAACAAGTTTACAAATATATTAACATGGAATGTTTGCATAACATCTTAGAATGCTGAAATAAAAATATAAATTTTCCAAATTAAATAAAGTTTGTCGCGATACACCGTTTGGGTGCAACTGTTTAAGGGATTCCCTTATCACTGTGACTTAAGTCGCAATCGTTGCCGCCTCTTCTTGGGTTGTGGTTGCGACACAGTATTGCACTGCGAGTTGCAGTGATGTAGCACAAGTAACTCTGGGGTTGTTATTACAAAGTGCCTCTGCTAAATTTAACCCATTACTTCTACATTAGAACATTTACACTATACTATATAAGGATAAGCTCCCCATCGATAGGCCCCGATATTTTGCTTTTAAGTCTATAGTTATGCACGCTGTTCATCGAGCAGCAGTGCTAATGAAGCTTAGAACTGGCTTAACCCCATTTTGAGCAGACTGTGTTACTTTACTATAAGAGTTTTTATCCTATTGCATTCCGTAGGGGAAAAACCTATAACGAGATAACACAGCCTGCTATTAATAGGCTAAGTATAGCTTCCCACTCTGGCCAAGGTTCTTCTTATGTTTCCAAATACAGTACATCGCTACCAATGCATTGCGATTGTGACCTAACCTAATTTTCGGTAATTTCATCAGTAAATGGCAAGGTCAGTGTGGATAGAGTTGTAGACTTACAGCTTCTATATATGGTAGAAAAACTTGCTTGCCGCATCTGATGCACCCTTAATATTATTTCGAATGGTTTACCTACCTCTGTATTGACAAAAAGTTGTACTATTACAAGAATGAATGGCATTTACTATGGCATATTGCTGTAATATAAGAAATTGAAAGATGCTTCCACTGTTGCTTGAATTAAGTTTGAGGTTAGAACTTTGTTGATTATCATGTGTTTTTATATTAAATATTGAGGCGAAGGCAACTTATGTTGAAGACTTGCGCATTTTCCATAAGCTTAACGTTTTGGGTTGGGCTACCATGAGTGTCTGAAGTAATACAACACATACTGGAAGTCTATGACTTTAAAACTTGAAATTCAATAAAATTAAACTGGACGATGATATTTTTCCATGTTCATTTGCTTAAACTTTTTAGCTGTTGATGTACACTGGTTCTTTTTTATTTTAATTATTGACGATGGCTGAGACACCAAAGAGCTCATTTTTGGGTAAACATGTTTTTACATCTACAATTGTCTCGCTGTCAATAAGAACGAAGTATGTCTTTCCACCCAATACCTCCCAGAAGGAATGAGCCGTCACAATGTCTTGCAGTCAGTCAGATCGGCTGACCTAGAGGTGAGGAATACTAACCAACTGGGCACTTTCAGCCCCAATAGCCTCCCCCTTCCATCACGGGTCGTGGTTTACCTCAAGGGGGTATAGGATGGGCCATAAGGTTAGGTTAGTTAGGTTCGCCCATTCCTATGTTATGGAGAGCAGCGACCCCAGGCAGATTTTGTAGAATGTAGATTACCTTTGCCATTACCTAAACTTTCAGGATGTCTGTCTTTCGTACGCACTTTGCTTCCTTTAGTTGTCATACTCCTACTGATGATGCTTTATTCGGTTCTTCCTCTTCTTTTCTGACTTGCTCTTCCCATGCGCGTTGATCCACCCTCGTGCATAGGTTCCAAATTTCTATCGACACACTGCATGCCCCTTCCTTTTCCTCTCATGAAACACCATAGTTGTGTCTAGGAGGACTTGAATAACTAATAATCGCGGGTTATGGTTTTACGCCACGAGGCGTTCTAGATAGCGATTTATAGGGAATAATCCATTGAAAACAGCTGAATTTAAGATTGCAAATATACCCCTTATTATCTCCGCCAACGGGGGTTATGTTTTCGTCGAGTTATCTCTCTGACTGTCGGTCACCTAGGTAACTCAAAAGTCATGGATGGATTTTTACGAAATTTATAGCTATTGTTAGGTGCATTAGAAGAAACAGATGATTAACTTTTGTTGAAGATCCATCCGTCCACCTCTTTGTCTGTCTGCTTATTTTTTTTCTTATCGCCATAACTTAAAAAGTTATGAAGGGATTTGTATAAAATTTACACGAGTTGTTAGGTATACCATAGAGAGTAAGTGGCGAAATTTTTGTACTGATTTGTTTGTTTGTACGTTTGTTTGTCTCTGTGCTTGATTTTATGCTTGATAACAAAATAACTCAAAACATTGTGAATGGAACTTTATAAAATTTACAGGAATTGTTGGGTAATGTTGAAAGGAATAATTGATTAAATTTTGGCGGATGATCGTTTCGTGTGTTTGAGTGTTTGACTAATGTTTGTCAAAATATTTGTCAGAAATATAACTCGAAAAGTTTTGAACGGATCTTCATGAAATTTGTGAGAATTGTTATGAATGTAAAAAGATATAAATGATCAAATTTTAGAGATGATCGGTTTGTATGTTTGACTAATATTTGTCAGAGCATAACTCATGAACTTACCAATGGATCTTCAAAGACATTACATAATTTTTTTGACCACATTTTGGTGTTAATAAAGAGTAAATCATAGCTTCAGAACCAATTTGAAATTTTAGCTATCATTGCTTGGCTTGGCGGAGGTATGCTATTTCAAAGTTCTCTATTTTTTAAAACAAAAGTTTGCTGCCACTCGAGCTAAACCAAAAATTACAGATATCTTTCGATTCTTAACATTAATGTTAAAATACTTATGAGATTCTTACTAAACCACGTGACTGCTGAAACTTCTGCTTTTTGATACTACAGTATAATATAATAGCTGTTCGAACTGCAGCTCCCAATACGTCTGCTGATGTCGCTCAAGTTTTCGATTTAACTGGGACTTTGAGTTAAACTAAAATGCATACTGATGTTTATCTATTATTCCAGTGAGCGATCTTTGCATCTACTTTACTCTATATATTCTTGTTTGAGTAAATTACTCAAGTCTGCTGCTCGAAATGTTCCCACGGTCTACCCTCCACTGAAATCTACTTACGGGAACTAACCTAACTGTTGACGAGCTATATCCGTGACTAGCTACAACTATTTTGTAACTACTACGACTAACTTATGATTTCGCCTACCTAAGGACTAATTTTTGATTTGGACTAATTTTTGACTACAAGTAACATGTGATTGCAACTAACTTGTGACTGTAATTAACCAATGGCTAACTTGAGTGTACGACTATAATTAACAGCAAACCCGTGACCATTGTTACACTTAACCGTACGTAGAGTGGCCACGACTGTAATAGCTTCAATAATTGAAGAACTCGACCTAGTGGAGCGCAAACTATATCGATCCTTGCAATATAGGTAAGAAATTCATTATACCAAGCTGGCTTTGGGAAAACTAAAGTTGCACGGAAAGAACTCTATGGAAGATATAATGATGCAGTATCTTTATTAAACTCATCTTTCGTGTCAAAAGTGGTATGCTTTCAAATGCGCATATGATATGTTTGGGTTTCATTGCAGGTCATAAGTCTTAGCTGTATTATGAGCTTGCAATTGAGCGGACACTCTTCTAGGAATTTTTATGCGATTCCAACAATTCTATAAGGAATTTAAATCTTCAAACAATAATTTCCAACCAACGATAAAGGTCATTTAAAAATAGATATTCTTCCTACTTAGAGAAAAAATCCTTAAAAAACGTCATATTTCTAATAAACCATATTGATGCTAGCAAAACAATCTGCATGAAGCCATTTATATAATTGACAGTTGCCACATATCGTAGCAGTAAATTCTCCTCACTCTTCTAGTAGTGACCAACTGCGGTAATGCTTCTGCCGCTGTCGGGTGACCTGAACTTGCTCGCCGAAATTCGTGGTCGGCCGTGTAGCTCTGCAGGCTTTTAAGTCAGCCTTGAAAGATTTGTATAGGAATGCTTGCTTGCAAAGCTTGAGGCGTCTTGGCATTGCTGAATACTCTATTTGGGTTTTGATTGCCTGTCTATGGAAGCCTAAAGACGCATAGTTTCAAGAAATAAGTAAGATAGTGTGAAGTTTTTTATGTCTAAATAGTCTTTGCCAACAGTGTGATCTATTGGGAGTCTAGTTAGCCCCTTGTACCAACTCGAATTACCTATCTAGTGGAAAACTGGGAATACAATAAGAACGTATCCAGCGGCCTTTGTATCCGTAGTGCCAGTGGCACGCGCTGGCCAACAGTACGAGTATAAGAGTTTTGACCACCGAATCGACGTCTAAACACCTGCATACTCGCGCTTCTGCGCAAAATTCTAGGGTGGAGCATGCAACATTTTTGCGCTCGATACACTGGTCAACTGCGCAAAATTCTGTAAACAAGCCAGCGACCGCAGGATCGAGTACAAGATGTTCAGTTCGCTTTCCAAGTCGCACCAGTTGATTATTTTTAAAATATTTTATTATGAACAACTTAAGCTATTTGTTCCTTCGGCAAATTTTTACTATTACCCCCCACACAAACCTAGAGATTTTAGACCACTAATGTAATTTATACTGATATACTGAACACAAATTTATTGCTCACTGCCGTCGGAAACACTTAATTTAAAAAAACTCATATGCGCGCCATTTTTCTTCTGTAAAATGTTTACCTAAGCTACGCTGTCATAAGCAGAACCAGTCTGACGCTGTTAACTTTAAAAAGTAATGTATCATTGGATGTAAAATTCACAGATTTATCGTTTCTAATTGTCAATAATGCTTTCTTTCATCTGTGGATTTGTGCGTCTGTGATTTCATTCATCTCCGATGTAAACAGTAAAAAATACGCAGTCAGCGACGCAACGGCTGATAAAAGTTACTTTGATATGACTGTGTGATTGTTTACTCCGGTGTATTATGTACAAACTTTTGCTTTAATATTAGCCTACCTTACCAAAAAGAAACGTCTGTAAAGAGTTAGTTTTTCTATGCAGTTTTCATTAGAAAATTCCCTCATATAATAACAATTGATCAGTTAAACGATTTCTAGCTAACTGCGCTTGAGTACTGTTATAATGTAGAGCCTAATAAATCAGTATCTCCAAAACTACTCATTTCCGACGGCTGCGACCCATAAATTTCTCTTCACTACATTAAAATCTACCAGAATAGTGGTCTAAAATTTTGGGGTGGTTTGAGTTGGGGATAATATTAAAAAAAAAAAATACCATTCTTTCCTTATCTTCTGTGAATCATAAATTGCTACCGCTAAGGAAGTATCAACTATTCTCTAAGTCGATTCAACGTGTGGTCCCTTTGATAGAAAATTCATCAACTTCACTCAAGAAACGCATTTCTCTTATTACGCGTCTATGGAATCAGTTAGGTATTCTGATGTTAACAGCTAAATTTGAAACAAATCTCCATTCAGTATGACCCGCAATCCTTATATGTTTTACTGTAAGGGAATTAGCAAAAAAAGCAACTGAAAGTGAATGGCAAACACAATCGCTTCTGCTCAACAGATTCGACCAGCATAGCAACAACTTTTTTAGAAGAAATTATGCTTTGTACCTGACCTTGCAATTCCGAAATTACGCAATTAATTCGGTGAAGAGCTCATTAAGTGAATTTCACAGTAGAAATTTATGTGACACAAATTACCATTACTAAATCCCCAGCGCTTGTAATTTTACTTCCCTTATTTGCACTGCTGGTACAGGGACGAAAGTGTTTTCTTTTGGCGGAAGTATTAAATATTTTTGAGAAGACAGCCAAAGCGTTTGTTACTTTTCTCGGCCCTTTTCAGCTGCTCATGAATCGCGTCATGAGTCCAACGAACTAGGATAATCCAGTAACCAATTTAGCCTTGGAGTATCTACATAATTGTTTTAGTCGCATCGTTAGTTTTCTCAGATTAACGGAGAGATTACAAAATGAAGAAGATAGGGCGAATGCACTGCTCCTGGTCATAGGTTTATGACGCCTTAAAAATTGGAAAAGATGTTGTTTTACATGAAAATACTTTAACAGTTTTCTAACTAATGTTTGAACATTGGTAAAAATGAACGGTTTTCTAACTACACTTAGAAGGGAAATATTAGCTTTAGCACAAAATTGACTATATCTCATTTTTGTGCCATCAAATTTGCATTAAACTTCCAGAGAAATCGTGACATCTTATGGCAACACTGTTGAGTTTGTTTCCATTTTGCTGTGTCTCCTGATTGACAGCTCGTTGCATTTTTCTCTTTTTGAGGTGAACGACAATGATAGCTTCTAGTACATTGTGTTACTATGGGACGTGGAAAAACTCTAACTAACGAGAAGAAAGAAATTATCTCCAAAGAAACAGCTAAAGGCACCTCTCCTGGTGTTATTGTCTGAAAAATATGACGCCGTATTGACACAGTGACAAAATTCTTGAAGGACCATTCACCACGGGAAAAAACTATCAAATGCTGGGCCCTCAATGACTGTAACTGATAGATACCTCAGAAAGGTTGTCCGTCTGCTACGTTAAAGAGCCGGTAAACAAGTAAATAAATTTTTACAGCTGCTGGGCATCCTAAAGTGACTAAAACCACAAGATATGACATTCTTCGCTCCATTGTTTCTATGAAATAACCTCTAAAATTGCCTCCTTTGACCCAAAGACATAAAATTTTGAGGAAGGAATGGGCAGAGAAATTCATGAAGATCAACATGAATCCTGTTCTTTTCACCGACGAAACCCGGGCAACCCTTGATGGACCTGATAGGTTGATTAAGGGTTGGGTGTTACCTGGAGGTGAGTGTCATCAACGCGTAAAACGTCAGCAACAGGGAGGTGGTGTTATGATATGGGCTGGTATCATAGGGATCGACTTGTTGGTCCGTATAGAGTACCTGATGGCGTGTAAATTACATCTGCATCATATTGTGAAATGTTAAGGGACGCCTTGGCCCCATGGCTGGTTGACATTCCCCTTCGCTGCTTCGAAACTTGATTTTCATGAATGATACTGCGCCTTCTCACTCTGCCGGTACTACCACAGCATTTCTGGACTTTTGAGGTTCCATGGACAGAAACTGATGGTTTGGCCACAGTGTTCACCTGATCTAAACTCAATTGAAAAATTTCTGGGCCCTTCTGAAAAAGGAAATTTACCCAGATGGAAGGCAGTGCAACTCAAAATCTGTCTTGTGGGATGCTGTTGCTGTAGCAACAAGGGCAGTTCTACCTTCAGCAATAAAGAAACTAACTGGCTGTATGGATTCAAGGATTATTGAAGTTATTAAACGTCATGGGGGTCAATTTGGCAAATGAGACTTTTCCAGTCATTGTAAACTTTTGATTAATGATTTCTTGTTTAATACACATTTTTCTTATTTGTGTTGTCCATTTTTGTTCCTTTAGTGATATAAAACTGTGATTATTTGTTTTTTTTTTAGTCAATAAGCTATTAACGCCGCTCAGGGAAAATAGTAAAATCGACAAAGAGCATAATTTTCTTAGAACCAGCATGATTAGTAGTTCACAAATTTACTGACGCTATAAGCATCATTAGTTTAACTTTCTGTGAAATTTTCACTGAAATTTATAACCAAATAGTCGAGATGTGTTCAATTCTGCGATAAAGCTATTATTTCCGTTCTAAGTATAATGTTTAATCATTGCTAGAAATAAAGGATGAACATAGCATGTAAGTTTTGTCTAATAAAGTTATTAGAAATTTACATTTAAGTAGCTGAGGTGCTTAACAGCTGTTAAAAAATGCTCGACCTGTAGCTCAAAAAGGAGAAAAATTCATAACAATGAAGTTGAAGAAAACACAATAATGACTTTGAAATGAGTCATGGCTCCATTCTCGTTGGCAAGCTTCAAGTTTTTGCGCGGCAACTTTGAAATGAAGTTTTCCATGAGGGTTAAGGAAGATTACTCCATGCGGCGAAGCTGGTAACCCCACCATTTTGTTTTGTTTCAAGTTGTTCTAAAATTCTGTAGACATTCCCCATCATCCATTCTCTCATGTTCGCTATCGGGTTCATATTTGATGAACAGAATGATTGACGGAAAAGTGGGACATCATTCTCCTGAAAGAAAGTTAGTCAGATGAGCATTACAGATTACTGTCTTAGCTTGCTTTAAGAATCATCTATCTTCACAAAAACGAGAGCTCGCCGTCATGATGGATGGTCAGCAACAGGTCAGCATAACCAGCCTATATTTGGCGTCTCTGCGCAAACCTGAAATTCCCTCGCCTCTGGAGAAAAGGACACTCCTCACCATGACGGAACCTCCGCCGCTGTGCCGCGTGGTAAACGTTTCAAAGGGAAACTTTTTATCACTCTTATAACCACGGTAGCAGCGGACCTTGCGTGCTGCACAGTTGTGCGGAAGGTCCCGGGAACGATGCCCAAGCCAGATGAGCTATCTTTGTGCACGGCGCTCGCACTCTGAATCAGCACATTTGCTCGGTGAGCATAGTTACCGTAGGGGCTACTTACCTTTGGGTAAGGGGGCGTGGATCGTTGAATCTTCCACTAAAATTTGTCATAGCTTCTAGCGACCCTTGGTCTGCTGCAGCTGTTCTTACTTCTCTGGGGCTGGGTGGCCTATATCTGCCGCACGTACCAGCCCGTGTGGGTTTCTCAATAGAGGGTGCAGTGAGAGCTAACTTTACTTTTTACAAGCTTAAAAAGCATCAGGGTCGTCTAGGTTGAAATTTTTCTCATCAGAGAACAAAACTCTTCTACATTTCAGCGTCCTGTGTTTGGTGCTTCTTGACAAGCTCTAAACAGTCTACTTTGTGATGTGGAAGCAGATGAGGACCTTGTTAAACTCTGTTTATTTTTCAAAGTCTCTTTTTTCATGTGTCGCCTGATAGTTATTGGACTGCAAGTCTGTATCAGTGAGATCCCTTGTCTCGAATCTCGTCCCCTGTAGATTCCCTTCTTTACTCAATGCTTTTTTTTTTGCGTACCTCTAGCTTTTGCTATTCCGTGACTGCCAGGGTCTTTCAGAAGTTGCCAACCTTTGTTTTACTTCATATAACCTCAGCTGATATTGTACGCTTTGATAAACCTTGCTTGTGTAACTCAACGAGCTGACGATGTTCGAAGGAGGCTAGTTTACCGGTTTCGATCATAGTGACACTTTAACACCATGAGTAACAATCTGTAACTGAGGCAAAATTTATGAATTTTCCTACATTCAGACTTTTGTGAAATAATGTCTTGAATTTCTGGTAAGCTAGCTAGTAGCCCCTTATTTTACTCAAAATGTCATTTTGTTATGACTTGCTTGGGCAGAAGTTATTCGTCTTCTGCGTTCTTTATCTTTACTAATGAGTAAGCTTCATTTACTAACAAAATTTTAAGGTCTATCCATGTAAAATAGCATTATTTCTGTTTTTCAGCTGGTCCTAAGCTTCTTACGTTCATTGGAGTAGCTATATGGCAAGGCTGAAATTTTCTGTGTATTGTATAGCCGTTAAAAACGTGCAACTGAAAACACGTCGCCGATTTGTTCCTTTGAAGCCCACAAAACCCGCTGTGGTTCCTTCCAGCCGTGCTTTTCTTGTCAAAATATTTTAGCTGTGCCAGCTGCTGATGGTTCATTAGGGCGGGTTTGATCAGGGGGTGCAGCTATGCCTCTGAGGCTTGACTTGAGCGGAACTCAAGATAGGTTACCTGACTTTTACCCGATGAATCAAGTTTCATGCTCTGACGCTAAATAATTTGGTCGTGAGATTCCAAAACTCTATCTTGCTATACGAATTGAGTTTTCAGCCTGCCGGTTCAACTTAATCGGGTTGCTTCTAACACGTGCAGCACGATCGAAAGTGACGAAGCCAACGCTTCTGAATGAAGGTTTGGACAAGTAACTCCTAGTTGTAGACTTTATTTCGCCTGTCAAGCGCACCCGTCTTTATGTATCCAATTTCTAGGAAGGTAGGGCTTCCAGAGGTGAAACGCGTACGATACTGCCAAGATTCAGTTATGAAGAAGTTGTGATATATTTCAAGCCGGATTTTATTTACCACTAGAGAGCCCAGCCGTCAAAAATGACTGCAAAAATTTTGTGATTGAGCTTTTTATTGTTCCGGTTCCCTGTATAGGTTTTGCTGTATTACAGGTCTCATCCCTGCAGGCCTGATCTTCCATTAGTGAAGCGCAAGCTGTACAACCTTGAGTTTTGGAATAGCAAAATATCCCCCATTCAAGATAAGGAGTGAATATCAGCTTGGAATTGAGCAAGCGTTAAGTTGCACTAAGAAAAATATAGTTCAGTCAAAAGAATTCACTGGAAATGCCCAGGACTCACCGTATTGTGGATACCAACTGATTGTTGAACCTCCAGCGTCGAAATTTAGCTGCAATGTAAATTCAATATAAAAAGGCGTCTAATCAGCGTGAAGATTCAACTACTACGATATCATTCAGCAATGGGAGCGGGGATCCAGAGGCTGGGGATCCAGAGCCCGGGATCCAAAGGCCGGAGATCCAGAGCTATATTTGTCACCGGCACTCCAAGCGCTGAAACTGTATGGTATCTCTACTTGTTTTTCAGTACATGAATTTTCTCCTATTAAACGGACCAACATTGGAGCAAGCAAGCGACCAACAACTGTGTTTTATTATATAGTGGATTGTGTAATAGAACATTACTTCATATTGTTGCCAAGCAGCAGCTTGCTCGATTTTTTTTTTATGTAATTATTTCCGCAAGTGGCAGCGAGCTGCACCTATTTGGAGTACAGTTATCTTTACGTGCGTTCCTCGTGTTCTTTTACTTGCTACAAGTCGTCTTCCTTAACTTTTTTCCTTATATAGGTGTATATACATTCTATAGTGTCTGACTGATATATGGTACTTAATTACAAACTTCTAAATGCAGTCTCAACGTGCGATGCGGTTTGAGCATATCGGGCATATCGATCTTACGATTAAATGGCGTTCAAAGCAATGTACGTTGATCACAAGTTCCTATTTTGATAGGAAGCTAGCGGATTCACTTCAACTTGGGAGATTTTTTCTCATTCAAATTACACACAGAAAGGGCTCATATCCAGACGACAGTACGGACGGCTGTGAATTATACTGCCAGTGAAATTAATTTTTTTGAAAGGGAAATCAACTCACGATGACTACATTCTCTCTATATTATCTCATGCACGGATTATTATTAAAATATGCTAAACTGGCGGCGTGGGAACGGAGGAAACTCCATAAGGTTAACAAACCCCTAAACAACCAGCCCAGCGAGCGAAAAAAAAAAACAAAGAGAAGATCGGCGATCACAGAATAGCTCTGTTTACAGATCGCTCAAAGCTGCCAATACCCGCACCAGCAAATATAGTCATCAAGCCCAGTCCAAACATCCACACATGATGGAAAAAACGAACATACCGATAATAACGAACAGATGCTATTCATGGTACGGTACTCACCAGGATCGCTAGTAGTGGAGTTGTAGTCATAGTACCCGGTTTGCTGGACCCAGTTCAACCGGCTCGGGTCCGTGTCGCCTGGGGGCGGTTGCCTGCTGTCGATCAGATCGGCGAAGACTTTTAAACTTGTCGCCGAAATTCTTTTTCTGACACCTCGTTTGATAGCGTGGTTGTGTCCGCCATAATGGTAGCGTCCTGGTAAGTGGTAATGGTGATTGGAAATTGCAGGTTTGATTCCAGAAAAGGAAGCCTTTGCTTTGCCTTGCGACAGATTCTGTGTCGTTGCGACTGATGTGGTTGCTGCATTCACATCGGGATGATCAACAGACGTTGGTGCAATCGATGTGTTTCGTTCGTGAAAATGCGAAAGATTTGTTGAAGTTGCTTCTATCGGTAAGGAATTATACGCTTTTGATTCTTTTATCTCAACATCTGTTGGGGGAGATGAAAGGTTCGTAGCCCGCACTTCCGCTCTGCCATTCACAACTTTGGTAGCCGATATAGTGGAGTTTTCGATATAACGTTGCAAATCTTGGCCCATTGACGTATATCGTGACTTATTCTTCATCTGATTATTGATAAATTTGTGTCTTGTAAAGCTCGGCATGCGATTTGAAAAAGATTCATCCAACTCTTGTTTATATTTGGATTGCGGTTCTGGCAAGGTTAGGACTCTTCTCTTCGTCGCCGATGAAGACGAACCGCTAACGTTGTTAGTATTGCGAGCAGTCGTATTTAGTCTAGTTTGGGCAGTTTTATCATTGGCTGCATATAAAGTAGAAGAAAAAGGGTAATCATTTGCGCGTATGATACCCTGAACCATATATTGAGGTACAGAATAAGGGTTTCTCTTGGAGACGGCCAGCTCTGGAAGGCGTACTTTTTGAGTCACAGTCTCAATTGTTTTCGCCAGTAGAGGGTTTGGAAAGGTTGCTAACGCAATCTGACTTTCTTTAGTGTCAAAATCTCTTCGGGTTTTATGCTGGTTAGTTATATTATATTTTCGATCCCTAATATTGTGGAAATCATTTTCTGAACTATTTTTTGACTCAGCTAAGGAATACGGGTGCTTCCATGACCGTGTGAACGGAGATTCGACTTTTACACCTATCCGCCTTCTGCTAGTTCCGTCCAAACTTCTCTGAAGACCATTCATCCGGTCACCATGAGAAAACATTTGTTCCTTGCGATGTTGCTTACCGTGTAAAAACTTTTCCCTCCGAGTCGTTTTCGTGTTCTCTGTTTGATTCTTCACATCTGCTAAATCAGTACTGGCATGTTGGCCAGCATGGATGTCTAAGTTTAAATTGCTCTTTTGCTCCATTATTTTTGGTAGTACTGTATCTAAATTTTAATGCAAAATAAATTGGAGCTTTTGTGCTTGTCTTGTCTTCACATTATTTTTCAGACTTGATAGGACGCAACAGAATCCAAAACTTTATTTTGTCTTCGCCGCAACTTGTGCCGAGCTTCTGTAAGTGAGCGCTTTTTATGTATATATAGTATTACGTAATAGATACTACTTAAAACTTAATGTTCCAATGATTCATCTGACATCACCCTCTAGATATTGGCGTTTCTACTGCACTGCTTATAGGTTCATTACTAAGTTAAATTGCTAAGTGTACTTTATTTCACTTTGTAAGTTTCTCTAACCGTAATTTTTTTTCATTATCTACTTGCCATAACCACATCATTTTCCGGGATATTGCTTTGGGACACTGTTTCCTGGTATTTCCAAATTACGCTTCCCTGCATGTCTTTAGTGCGACGTGTTAATACAGTTCAGCTTCTTGGCTTGTCGCCTCTGCTATATAATCCTGCGAAAAGAAAGAGAAATTATTGCGCATAACTATCACCGAAATGTATCTCATGTAGTAGTTGCTACAAATAGTCTATCGTATTGCCGAAAAATAAGAAAATTTTTACCAATTTACTTAGGGCAACGGATCCGAGCATCGAGAATTTTATCACATTTATGACGCTTGCTGCAGCGAGTTTACGGACAGAAAAAGAACAGTCCTTTATGTCTACTGTACACATTCTAGACATATATGCACTTGGCAAGCAATGCTGGTCCTACAAATAGTTATCAGTCAACTGCCATTTCTCATAGTGGTAGCACATTATTGTGCGCCTCTAACTGGGAACATTGACACTGTAATTGGATAAACACAATTTCTTTAGCTGACGCCATCTAAAATCCCGCACTATCTCCTGCTCTTTTTCTCCTGCCTAAATTTATGATACGAAAGAGACCGCGTAAATATCGACAGGAGATAAGCGGATGTGTCGCATATAGAGGAGCAGGGTGGACGTTTGGTCAGAACTAAAGAGCAATTAAATTTCTAATTGTGTTGACAGAAAAACTCGTGCTTCCGCAAACACAGAAGGCACGTGTTTTGGTGGCGCTGGGTCCAATTGCGTCAAAGTAATGTTAGCAATTGCCCTCAGTTTAGTACCAGGTAATGTTACCCGATGTCGACTGCAAAAAGAATTGACCAACGGGGAAATTAAACGACTTTTTCCCATAGAAGGAAACGCGCTTTACAGTTTTTGAGCTCCTTACTCTGAAACTGATAGCTCGATTTACGTCAGTTTTTGGAGTATCACAGGCTCACTCAAGACATAGGCTAGTTATTTAATAATTACAGTCTCTTTAAATTATTTTTTTCCTAATTTAGGAGTGAAAGTCAGAACCAAAGCTCTACGATATTCCTTTATACCGACATATTCTCATCATCAGTTGTTTCTTGGTCTCTCCTATATACAGCTAGCGATGAAATTATTCGTACACCCTCTACTTTTCAAAATTATCTTCAATAACTAGAATACTACTGTTTGTACAGGACTAAGTGTTTTACTCGGTAAATACTACGTAACAGCGTATACCAAGCGCAATTTTCAGAGCCATTGGACATGTAATACTATGTTAATAAGTATGCAAGTATGTAAGTTGTTAAAAATTTAGATATTCAAAATTATTCATACAGTTAGGAAAATTGCATTAAATTGCAAAGAATGGATCAAAATGCTTATTTTATTTGAGTGTATAAAGCGTTCTACAACAATATATAGACGTAACGTCAAGAAACTTCTACTAAGGTTAATGTGGAGCGAGAATAGTCGTACCTCGTCTTTCACACGCAAGCGCCACGATGGGAAAGACCATGGAGCTCAGTGTGGACTTGAAGATTATTGAATTCCATAAAACAGGTAATAGTTCTGGCAACATCTCTAAACGTCTGGATATCGCTAGATCTATAGAAAAATTATAAATAATCTGTGATGAAGAAGTTTGCTAATTGTGGTACTGTAGAAACTTTGCCTGGATGTGGTCGGAAGCAAAAACTACTGGTAAGAACTGCGCGCAAACTGTGCCGGGAGGTCAATATGAATCCATGAGTGGTGCTATATAACATTGCCTAATGATTGGATACTGCGGGAACTAGCGTGAGTAAACGCCCAATCCAGCGCTTGAACTTTTTCGAAGCCCACTTGGAGAAGAAGAACTGCTTTTGACACCGAGTATTTTGGAGTGACGAAATAAAAATCGAGCTTTTTGGACCCAATGACGTGGAGAAGATTTGGCGTGAGAAAGGTCAGGCTTTCCTACCGAAGAACCGTACCAACAGTTGAACATGGAGGTGGGTCAATGATGTTTTGGGGTTGTTTCTCTTCAAGCGGTTTTAGAAAATTCGTTGCAATTGAAGGGATAATGAAATCTGATGACTATATAACTATCGACGAAGATTTCAAAACATCGATTCAGAGTTTTTATGCTGGAAGACGATGGATCTTTTAACACGACAATGACCCAAAGCACAACTCGATCAAAGTCTACGACTACCTGGCATCTGGAAAATAAGAAAACGCTGCTACCGTGGCCGTTGATGAGTCCTGAACTGAACCCCATCGAAAATCTATGGCGACAATTGAAAGTGAGTAAAAAATATTATCGAGCTCCAGAGAACCTCCAGGAATTGAAACGGGTTGTCATTGAAGAATGGAGCATTATACCACCTGAAACGACTTATAATCTAGTCAAAAACTATGGGAAAAGCTACTGAACCGTTCTGAAGATGGAAGGTCATGCTAATGATAAATATTGTAATTATGTTATTTTTCAACTGTTCAAATAGTTTTAGCTGAAAATCTTTCGTAAGTTTCGTTTGTTGAGACTCTTGAAAATAACATCTTGTTTTGATACTTTTTTATTTTCACTATTACATGCTTTTCACCCCGTGAAAATCTTAGGACAGTAGAAACAATAGTTTTTGACTTATTCAAGAATATATTGAAAAATGTAGAGTATACGAATAATTTAGTCGCTAACTGTAGATCACGGCATAGTAATTGTATACCTAACAAGGAGGAAAGAGTCGAACTTCAGTCGTAAGTCTGAGAACGTCTTCTTCCCAGATACAGTTGTTTCAAAGGTGTTACTAAATTTCTTGATTTTCATACCTAAGAAATTTACTCGGCCGGTTGTTTCAATTTCGGAAATAAATTCTGTATTAGAATGCTTGGACTATAGATTGTTTAATAATTTTCCTTGAAGAAATAAAAAGTATTATCCGTGTTTCTTCGGTAATAATTAAATTGGTATAACTTCGGTTCATCAGCTTCAGAGCCATTGTTTTGTTGTGGTGACACAAGAAGTCATTCGCAAAGGTGGGACCGACAGTATTCCCCACCGCTGCACCGTTTGTTTGCGACAACAACATATTATTGAATATAAAGAGAATATTCTTCACAGCTTACAAAACAAAGTCCCTGAATTGACTTTTTCTTAGGCTGAATACGGTTTGATTCTTATTGTAAATTGCGTCTGAAGCAAAAAAAATGTCGGTAGTTTCGTCTAGCGGGATGTTCGTAACAAGAACTTCATCTCGAAACTGGTCAATGTACAATTATCTGGCAATTTGTTGTTGCGCATACCAGCAATGAATGAAAAAACTATCTAATGGTTTAAGCACTACAAGCTATAGAAGTAGAATGAGAAATTTTTAAACTTTATATCAGCACTGCCGATTGCTGGGCCGTAGTGGTGTGACGGTCTTAGGAATATTTTAATGCCCGCCTGTTATGCTGAGAATACGACTTATTAGCCTTGGACCAATCTTCATCGATGCGCGCATTTTTCATATATTTATCATTTTCTCTGCATCATCTTTCCCGCTAGGAATTATTACTATATTCCTATATCCGGTTTTTTATAACTATTGTTTTATCATTGCTTAACGCTGTCAGAAATCATAAAGTCTTTTCGTCTGTCTCATTATTGAATTTTGGGAATCGTTTGAAATGTTTAAAAGCGATGTTTTTGTTATAAATTTGGCGGCCACTTAAGGAACGGTAGAACTTTTCAGTGAAACGTCAAGGCGCATCAGTATTCCCCACGAGGCTACGATTTTCAGAAACGAACTCGGCGATTGCATTTAACAAGAGCGTAAGACAGCAGAAAGCTTTCTTCAGCTGCAAGAGATTGTATTAGGTAATTATCCTCCCCTAGTATTCCTAAAACTTCGCTTTAGTTCGTTCTGCAGTACGTCTTTTTTTTGTACTCGCTTTGCTTCATTCGTTTTTCACAACCTACTGTTTTTCTTACGTTGCTTCCTCGTTTTGCCTGATAAGATACAAGTCCTTTCTTTCTTCTTTTTAGAATCGCTGTGGACTGTATGGGTCGTTTGCCTCTACCGTACGATAGCACTATTATTAATAATCCTAATATACTGAATATCATATATGCGTGATTAGATACCGCGATGTGGGTTCCCGCCCCTCCACTCGTGTCTCAAGTTACCGTTTACACTGCGCACGTCATGCGAGATACCAAGAGTCTTGTCAAGAGTCTCTCGCGCCCGTATCTGTGGATGGACAGGAAGCAGCCACCACGCGCAGCCCTATCAGTCAGAGCTGCCAGTTTGCTGTTCAATTTAGCCCAAAACAAGTCCATTCCGAGGCGCCAGCGCGAGTTGCCAGACTCTTCGCTGGTCTTTTTATCCACACGGAAATGTCACACGCCAAAAATAGGTTTTTTTTCAAAGTTTCCTGCTGCGATCTACTGTTATAGCGGGGTTCCAATTTAGGCTTCCTTTCGCCTATTTGCGAGAGTTGGGTGTTGTTCTGATAGGATTCTACAACAGACGAGATGGAAACTTACAACAAAAGTTCATTGTAAAGGAAAGATAATACCGTACTGTAATTAAAAACATTAAAGTCTGGATTACAGGACCGAGTAGCGATTTGTCTGACGTTCAATCGGTACTGCTCCTTAATCCGTGCCTGAGAAACTGCTGTTCCTAGAAAAACGCTTTTCAGATTTTTCTTCCATGTGCGTTATTGATTGTTTGGTTTCTTTGCACCTCTTGACATGCCGCATGTCTCTTCCCTTCTTCTATTTAGAAACATGATCAGCTTTATTTTTAACCCAGAAGAGCTGAAATGAATGGTAACCATATATGGACCTTTGGCACAGTATAACTGACATGTCGCTGCTTTAATTGCCATGTCCTCCCTCTTCTGGAATACTGCTCGTAGTCTGGGGTTCTGCTGCCGATTGTCATCTGTGTTTGCTTGACAAAGTGGTTCGTCGATCCGCGTTCATGCTGGATGGTGTTGTGCCTTGTGATCTGGCGCATCCTCGCAGCGTTGGTGGAGTCTGCTTTTTGTATGAAATTTATAACTGCCCGAGTCAACCACGGTTTGATTTTTTTCCGGAGCCATTTGTCCGGGTGAGGTATACTCTGCGTACTGGTGCTCTTCATGAGTTTGCATTGGAACCGTTACAATGCCATACGGGCCAGTATTCTCGTTCGTTTTTCCCTCGTGTGAGTATGTTTGGAATGGTCTTGATGGCTCTATCTTTGCTGGTGCGGGTATTGGTAGCTTTAAACGATCTGTAAACAGAGCTATTCTGTGATCTCGGATCTTTTTTCCCCCGGGGTTTTATTTCTTCACTCGCTGGGCTGGTTGTGTGGGGGGTTGTCAACCTCGTGGAGTTTCTCCGTTCCCACGTTGCCAGTCTGGTGGGATTTAATGATAATAATAACTTGCCCTGTAAGGACTAATCTGTATGCGATATTCAACGAGAGAAAACCGTGAATTGTGGAATGCATACACAAGTACCTATATAGTATGCAAACAATGTGAATTTTGAAATTGCGTTTGACTAGGAGTACCTTATGCTGTGCAGAATGTATCTAATAATTGTATTGTGACTACTGGTCACAGCTATGGCGTCTACAATTTTAGAAATAGTGAAAAAATACAACTAAGTAATGTATTAAAAAATGTAAAGAAAAATATTCAACATCTATTTAGTAATAAACAAATTAATGAAACAATACATATTTTCAAATTTATTATATCATAGATTGGTTCACCCACGTTATAAAAACTGCGGAAAGTAATGTTCTTGTACCGCTACATACAAAGATAATAATCTGACAGTTGCTTGCTTACAGCTTCCGACCCACCGCGCACACCATGGCAGCGATAACACAAACCATTTTTCGAGCATTCCAGAGGTTAACGTCGGGCTTAATGGAAAAGGAAAAGCTGCTGAGGTATTCCTACCCAAGCGTTTGAATGTGCAGCCATGGGCTATTCATACAACTCTACCTGGAGACGGTTTGTTTGGTTGTGGGGTTCTTTCTTATATCGCATTCCAGTCGGGAAACAGTCTTCGTACTGAGTGAGGTATTGCAGTCTGACGAGCCCTCTATCTTACAGGGCACTGTGTGTAGTTAATTCTATAATGCCCGGCAAAGATAGTCAATTTTCAAAAGTGAAGGGTGCAATGGTTAGCACCATCGATCGCGTTCAGCTGGCGAGATATCGGACATTGTTGTCATGTTAACGGAGAATCCGCCGAGAGTTATAGGCAAATACTTGGTGTATTATATTCCAGTTGCAAATATTGATACAAATGTCAGTTAAGACTGTGAGCAGTGCTCTCAGCAGCCTTAATTTCGATCCCGTTGTGCACGAAACGTTTCAGACCAAATTTCATGTCGAGGTGTCTGAAGTTCCCTATGGCAGTTAATATCTACATAGGCTAGCAGTCTTACAAGAATAAGAATTTCTTTGATGAAGCAAAAATAAGTTATTTCTTTCAGCAGCTACTACCGTAAGGTTGGTAAAAATGCACGTGGCCTGCAAATTACAGTCCTAACCATCAAGCAAGGAGGCTGGATTATAATAACGTAAGGTTGTTTGTCTTTCGGTGTCAGGTAGAGGTTGGCTGCGAGTTTAGGACTCAAACTTGTGTGAATATTTACACCGCAACATCTGCAAGAGCAGCTTCGTTTCGTCTGTTGAATATTTTGAGAAGACGTGCGATCGAATCTTATAAGAGGATAATGAGCCAAACGGTTGGCAAATAACTGCGAAAAAATTGATTCCATAAGTAACTAGAGCACTCTGAGAGCGCATACCTCCTCCAAGCGAGGCAACGGTAGCAAAAAATTCAAATTGGCTCCGAAACTATAATTTTCTTTGTATAAACTCCAAAATCAGATCATTTGTGCTTTTTGATAGTAATAACAGCTGGTGCAATTTTCTTGAAGATCCGTTCATAACTTTTTGAGTTATACTGCTAACAAACGTTGTGACAAACATGAGTCGAACATGCGAACGAACAAACCGATCTGCACCAAAATTTAATTATTTGTGTCTTTCAACATTACTAACAAACCTTATAAATTTCATAAAGATCCATTTATCATTTTTTGAGTTATTGTACTAACAAGCATAAAATTAAAAACATTGACAAACGAACGAACGAATAAACGGATCATTACCAAAATTTGGTCATTTACTTTTTTTCATATACCTAACAACTCGTGTTAATTTCATAAAAATCTATCCATAACTTTTTGAGTTATGGCATTGAGAAAAATGAGGCAGACCAACAAACAAACAAACGGATGGACATATCTTCACCTAAAGTTCATCATCTGTTCCTCCTAACATACCTAACAATCCCTGTAAATTTCGTCCAAATCGGTTCATAACTTTTTGAGGTATCTTGGTGACAGACAGACAGAGAGGCAAACACGACGAAAACATAACCTCCTTGGCGGAGGTAAACATTTAGCTTATTAGCGTGGTCAAGTCTGTTTCCCAATGTTAACTCAAAAACATGTGGCGTTAGTTGGCGATCCGTAGCCATCGATGCAAGTCTACGGTTTCTAAGACCAGTTAGAAAGAGGTACAAGGAATTTTGATCCATAATGTGTGTAGAAATGCATTTCAACATTATGGAAAGGTATTAGCGACACCATAAACCACACAATACTTGCTTACCCACTCCTAAGTGGGGCCTACGACATACAGTGATGAAATACTGTATCTAGAAAATGGCTGTCTAATGAACATAGCGAACTCAAACAAACAATATAGCCTACTGTTCTTTGTGACGTAAGGGATGCATGTATTGGCAAGAAAAGGCATACAGGAGGACCCCCAACGATAACTTACAAACTTTATATTCGTCAATTTTAGGTGATTTTGCTATCCTAAAATTCTACGATCGTCGTTCCGCGCGGATCTCACGCTACGAATTTGTGTTTCTTGCTGATAGACACATTTCTTACGTCACGTTCAGTTTACTTTTTGTTTGAGGCCGTTATGTTAATTAGACAACATTATATTGAGGTTTCATCTCACACCCGTCGGCTTCACTCGGGATTTTGAGTGTACCCAGTCTATGACTATAGTAATCGCTACCAAAGGTTATTTCACTGAGGGTTTGACTACTTTTTAGTCTTAGACTGAATACCTACTTTTCTACGGTCTTGTTTTTTAGTATATGCTGTGTAGTAATAATGACGGTCTTAGTTTCCACTTTAACATTTCTGCACTGCAAGTATCTATATGACTACCGTGTCTGTCACTAAAGTACCTACAAAAATTAAATTCACACTAATCTTTATATTGATATGCAATTCATGAAACATCCTAGTTTTCAAATGGGCCTTAATACTTCTTTTCGCTACTGCAAACCACTCGTTTCATGGCGCTCACCATCTTGAGTTATTGTACTGAAGGAACAATATATGCAATTACAGTAAAAAAAATCAGTTACGGTGTCCCAAGCTTAAGTGACATGTACAGAACAGCACTGGGTTCAACGAAACACTGATGGCCTCTAGAGAATGTCTGAGTAGTGATAAGAACCACTTCACTGCAGGTTGTGGTATCGATATCGTACCTAGAGGACTGCTGCCCGTGATCGACCTGGGTCTTTACCAACGCCAATCGACATATTACTCTACGGCTTTTTTGTTATGACACTATCATAATTACTATTATTCTCGTATATGGTCCCCTGAAGCAGCACAAAATGAGTCATATTCCCTAGGGTTAGAATACTCTGTGACGAACTAGAGTATATCCGTCCAGGTTAAATCAGCACAATTTTGAAAAAAATACGGTAACGACTTTGATAAGTTCGTCCGTTTTCATTTATGGAGTGTCGTACCCTCAGGTGATGCAGTAGCGTTGGTTAGGTCTTTGGATATGTTTTTTTAAGCCGAATTCGCTTCCGTCATTTTTCACTTTCATTATCAGTCTTAGTTCTGCACTTCCTCTGCCATCCTAACTTATTGGCCTTTGTAAATGTCAATCAACCTCTAAAGTCCATTGCCTTTCTTGACATAGTATTGAGCTGAGGACTATTATGGATTTTTTTAATTTATTTTTATGGGAAATGCCGTGTGAAGTAGCGAATCACATTTGAAAAAACGAGCATTTCCTGCTAAGAATTTTTACTTTAAAAGTGAGCATAGAAATTTTCTAGATTTATTACTTTTTCATTACTTTCAAATCACTAATATGGAGAGTGAGATGTAGAAAACTGAGCAATATCGACACCATTTACTTTTTGCATTTATTTGAGCTAATCGTGAAATTTGTGACGCATATGGAGGAGCGAAGCCTCTCTGTACTGCTGGCCGTTGGTTTTCGCGCTACAAAAATGGATTGGTATTTTGAGTTGAGGGACGAGTCACACTACGGTAGAAAGTAGTGATGGGGGCGAATATCCGCATCCGCGGAACAACGGCACCTTTTTTGACATCCGCATCTGCGGATACTTATATGGTAACATCCGCAATCGCATCCGCGGATGTCAGAACTGTATAATTCGCTAAAGATCCGCAGCAAATGAGGCGCGGATGTGCAGGTTTATCACTGTAGACTAAACTCATCCATAGTGCTGAAAACTGCAAATTCTCATTTGGATTGAAATGTGTGCAGGTGCTGTCCCACTCTACAAAGCACATCTAAGTTTTCTTGCCAAACATTGTACTAACTGCCATCGTGAGAGGGTGTGTGTGTATTTGTTGTGGGGCGACTATCCGCATCTGCGGAACATCCGCACCTCTTTTGAACATCCGCATCTGCGGATGTCGAGATGGTAACTTCCGCAATTGCACCCGTGGATGTCAGAACGCTTAAAGATCCGCATCCGCGGATGTCCAAAAAATTACATCTGACCCAACACTAGTAGAAAGCAAACTCGATGAGCGATTAAACCAAGTTCTTTAAGAAGATCCACGCTAGACGACCAAAGAATTGACACAAGGAATGAATTGTGAGGAAAAGCTGCTCTTGGAGAACCAATGTCACTAAATGGGTCAAGGTTTAGAAACTTGCAAATGAGTGCCTCGATCGGCGCTCTACGATTTCCGCCAGATTGCTACCTCGACATCGCTTAACATATTATACGAGCAATACTTTCTTTACCGTATTGCAATTGGCAATGAGAAAATGGTGCCCTTATGTCAATATGAGGAGCGTTGAAAATGGTTCAGTCCTGGTAGAGTAGAGACTGCTTGAGCGAAGCAAGACCTTCATTCTCGTAAGCCATGTTGCGCGTATAGTAGAGTGGGACGGCGCCATCCATTTGGAAGTGCTTGATTGCAACCAAACCGTACATGCGGAGCTCTGGGTTAAAAAACTGCACAGACCTCCTCAGTGGAAATAGAATTGGCCATAGGCTATAGGGTTAGGATAGTTAGGTTCGGTTATCTTATGTAATGGGGAGTAGTAACCCCAGGGGGGTTTTGTAGATTAAATTGGCTAGCCCTTCGTGACGTCTGTCTTTCGTGCCCACTTTGCTTCCTTCAGTTTTCATAGTCTTGGTGATGATACTTTGTTCTGTTATTCCTCTTCTATCCTGAATTGTTCTTCCTATGCGCGTTGGTCCACCTTCCTGCATGTGCTTCAGGTTTCTATAGACCTACTCCATGTCCCTTCCTTTTTCTTCTCTTGAATCACCATAGTTGTGTCTAGGAAAACTTAAACAACTAATATAATAAAGAAAAATAATTCACAGACTCTGTGAAGCAATGTAGCTAAAAGACCAATCATCAAAATGTGTGTTTTTAACCAACGACGACACTCGTCTTCACTTCGCCAATATGACCAAGACCGCGAATCAAAACCTTGGATGGGAAGCATTGCCCCTTCCATGTTACTCGCCATACTCTACACCATCAGAATTTCAATTCCTTCGGTCACTTTTGAAAGGATTACGTAGTGTATCATTTAGTCAGGGTGTGGCGTTGAGCGCTCGGTTGGGTGAATTCGTTAGCTAAAAAAAAAACCGGGCGAGTTCATTGCTGAAGTAATTAGAAACTAGGAAAACGTTGAGAGGAAGTCGTCATCATCAACAGAAATTACACTACTTAATAATTTTTTATGCATTTTGTACAATAAAATTGTGCAGTAGGATCCTGTAAAATGGGCTCACGAATTATTTCTCAACCTAATACATGACCATTGTTCTTTCTCATGAACTTTTTCGCCACTGTCTCCAAGAATATCAAGTACTTGAATTCTGTAAACAAACTAGCGAACTGTCTCTTTAATTTTGACCAACAACGAAGTACTTATGATTTTCTACTGTGTTTCCAACCTCTTTCTCAGTAGCAGCAGAACCATTCACTAACCCCCGACTAAGAACGCTATGTTGCGGGAGACTACGATAAAAAATAGGAAACACCTTGGCGAAAACTCTCACTTTTTTTGTAAAATGCTCCCTCATAACATATACCGACTTGATGTGTAACCTTTTGAGTCTGGCTGCTACCTAATAACCTTATAGCTTTCTTCACCGGTCATGTTGATAACACAACTCTGAAAATTTTCGAAGCTTCTGCAGAAACGTCTGACCCTTGAAGATCTAAGAGATCTTATTTCTAGTTCATTGATGTTGTTAATATTATAATGTCTGTAAATACGGAAAGTAGGTGCTGGCACATTCATATATGCAAGTCCGTAAATTTAACTTCGACCTAATTTCATAAATCCTTAGAAAAACTATACTTCAGTCGGTGTTGCACAGCCAGTTAGCTCTGTTCATTGATTATATTTCATTCTTACATGCTAGTATAACGAATATTTTTTTATTTCAGCTAGAGTATTAGTAAAATATCAAATCATTGACATTGCAAATTTTGATTTGAACTGCGAATTGATTTAACGTGCACATGCACCACAATCTTAAAGATATGCATCATTAATTATTTTTCTTGTCATATACGGCTTCCGAATGAAAGATTCTAATCCGCAGGAAAATGCCGTGGATATTCTGCATGCCTACACTTCACAATGAAGTGTGATTAAGAGAACTATTTTTACATTAGCTAATTCGTGCATCAGTTCCCTTATCCATATAATATGTCAACGACTCTCGTTCCATGCGGAAGTCAACATTCATCGAAATCCACAGGTGTTCCTGAAGATTTGTTGCTCTTCAAATGAACTATTAATCATGCAAACAACTGCTAGGATCACTAATAGCGCTGAAAGTCAGCTACCTCGGCGTCTGTTTTAATTTTGTTTTAGATGTCGAAAGCTCGTCAGGAATGCAGTTCCTATCTGCACATTTATGCAGGCGCTGCATAGCTGGGCGTCAACATGTTGTGTGTTCATTAGAGTACGTAGGTGGCCAGACAACTAACAAGTATAGTCGCGCCTTAAATTTTGTTGGGTCACCTTTTATGATGTAGTGCATACAATCGCTACCCATAACTGCACTTTTAAATATAAAGCATCTTTTTTGCAAGCTGCATATGCGTCCTCGCAAAACTGGAGAATAATTAAGTGGCGTGTATAATACCAGCTAATTCTGGACGCCCAGAATTGTTTCACTCGTTGGTATTGACACAATTAACGTTATTGACATTTACTGCCGATACGTGCCATATCAGACTGATGCTATCGGTCTGTAAAGTAATGAAATTAGTAAATGTCCGTTAGATCTGGTAACTATAGTGGCTTGTCGCTTGGATGGGATGCAGACCAACATCAACATGTGATGTACAACCACCACGACTTTGGGATTGGTAGAGTCAGCAGGCAGTTTATAGCGTAGACTTGGTGAATCTTTTTTCTCTACAGCGTATAAAAATGGGTGACAATTTTAGTAGAAGTACGCTTTCAAGTTTTGTTTCAGGCTTGAATATAGTGCCACTGAATCTATGAAGAAAAGCAGAATCATCCTAAACCCGTCCCAAAATCCCAAACGTCAAGACTTGTGTGTGCCCTGTCTTGCTTTTGAACCTGCGAACGCATTTTAGAATGTTGAAATAGGTAGTTAGGTGAAACCATGGCTTGCGCAAAATCCCTGAATTTTAGGAATATAGTGCAGCCGTTTTTCCACTTATTTAAAGAAACTGGTCCTTCCCTACCGTGATCTCTCATAGTTTTACCTAACGTACTTGGTGAAACCTATATTACGTTCATTATCTAACCTCTCGACTTCGTCTAGCCTCGCACAGTTTATCGAGCTAAGCCCACCTCGTCCACTGCTACAAAATGCCTGAAATTCTAGCGATTTCATGAAGCCACTAATTTCCCAAAATTTACTGTAACATATGAACTGTACATAGGGGTATTTGGGCTCAACCTAATGTACGTCCTGCACGTCTCTTTGCGTTATCATCATCAATGGAGTGGCTTCAGCTTTCAACATGGCTATCTGAATAATTAGTAGTCGCAGATATACTGTACATTCGGATAGTGCAGAACTGTTTGTGGATAAAGCGCAAATGTCATCATAATGAAGTCGTGACAGGATGGCGAAACAGTTCAGATTTATATACGAGTCATATAAGGTGTATGAACTCTAAACATGTACGGAGCCCTCAGGGGTATATGCGGCCGGGCTGTGCCGAGTTCCTTTCCCGCAGGGGATGTTGCAGCTGGCCGCAGTTCCTGCTGAGAAGGTTAGCTGTATTGGTTAAGTAGGGTCTTTATACTTCCCCTTCTATTCCGCAAGGTGGACCGCCGATTGGTGGTAAGCGATTAATCCCGTAGGACTCCTGTCTGCTCCCATGTGGGAGTTACGGAAGGGACCCTCCGCACAAGTGTTTTCTTTCGTCTGTCTCCTTCTCCCTTGTTCTTCGTCTCTTGGAGATGCTTCGCACTTTATTTCCCCGCCAGGAGTAGCGCACTGAGCTCACAGAGACTTTGAGGCAGGACTGCTGAGATAAAATAATCCTACTGTTGAAAATTGTTATATATTTCACTACGGAGCTTCACTCTTGAATCGCCGCGCTGCGTCTATAGGGTACTAAAACTCACTCTGAATATAATAACAATAAACATGTGCTCGTGTTTCTACCATCTTCTATTAATGAGATCGTCTTCAGAAGAAACTTACTATCATTGTTTATCATGTAATCAGTTCCCATGTCTTGTTCGCTCTATCGCTGGCCTGTTAACATTGAAAGTTGTCCTCCAGTTGTCTGAGATTAGATATGGTTAATATTTTCCATGTGATTGCCCTTCCTCTACGTCTACGGCACACTTTGAAGTTCTGGTGAACTTCTTACGTTATTCAACATTTGCAGGTGGTAGGTACTTTGACATATCAACAGAAAATATTCCTTTGTAAATGCGATTTCACGTCAATGTGACCATAACAGAATTTAGCCCATCATTAGGGCACGTTGGCGCTTGAAGATATGTGACACAAGCTGTGGGTTGCGCTAAATATTTTTGATAGACTTTCTCCTGTAATCTGGTATTACAGTACTTAGTTAACACTATGGATCTAGTAGAATATGCTATAGTCTGACCATTTTATGAAGGCGGTTCGGTCGTGGTCAAATTCCTCTACAGCGGAGCCATTCCTATGAATATTTCTGAGATTTCTCTATATGCAGTTAGTGGGCGTGTCTAAGATATGGGCCGAACAAGATCTCCGATATACTCATAGAATTGGCAACGCTATAGAGGAATATGACCACGACCAAACCACCTTCATAAAATGGTCAGAATATAATCGTAAAATTACTTTTGTAAGCTTTGGTGAACTTCATTAATGATGTAACGGAAATTTTTGCTAAAAACTAATATTTCCCCATATATGTACCATTTTCACCAGGCCACCATCATGCATGCTCACATGGGACAAATTCATCACACAATTCACACTGGCATTTTATCCACTAACTACCTACTTATCAGTTTACTTATTAAATAACAAAGTCTGTTGCGGTGAATGGAAATTATGCGGCATGAAACCATTGCTAGCATAAACGATTGACTGACGTATGGGTTTGGCACTTTAGTGCATACCGGTATATTGTGAAAAACAGCAGTACTAGTGACTATCTGTATAGCAAGTAGGGCCCTGCTATTTTGTTTTTGCAAATCACGGATACCTCATGGACATCTTTCTTTCCGTAACTGAAAAATCTCCTTCCTTTTTAATATTCGTATTCATTGTGTAGTACTTTACCATCAGTTTCTGATGTCTGCATTTCTAGGCTTGCTTCTCTTATGCTCGGAGCTACGTGCTTAGCTTTCACTATTTGTAGGATGTAGGTACTGAATGTCCTTCAATCCTTAACCTTCTTATTCCTAAGCAGCGTATCATACTTTATTGCAAGTTTGTTTTTTCAGAACTTTTTCAGTATAAGGTGGTATATCGAAGCGAGCTTCTATACGAAGCAAATTCTTACTAAGGGTAATATTCTTATAAATTTTGAAGACGATTGATGAGTCATGTACAAAGTTACTTCCATTAATGTGTTATACTTCGTTGTCTAATGTGTCACGCTTTATTGGAGACGGGAAAATATGCTAGGGAAACGACTTTTGATAGCAGATTGTCCAAGGCCAAGCGAAGGGTATCCCTGTAGTGGATACAGCCAGAGAAACGAGACGGGACGAATGAAAATTTAAACTCGCACGTGAAAAATACCATCGCTGTGGATTGAAGACAGTGGGAACAGAAGAAACATAAGCTAAATGGACATGCGGATATTACGTAGGCAAGT
The DNA here is from genome assembly GCA_001587735.2 of Parhyale hawaiensis. Taxonomy (NCBI): domain Eukaryota; kingdom Metazoa; phylum Arthropoda; class Malacostraca; order Amphipoda; family Hyalidae; genus Parhyale; species Parhyale hawaiensis. Next base: position 28,161,195 of record LQNS02007215.1, on the reverse strand, counting down.
AGCGTAAAGTGTTTTCCTGGAGTGAGGGTGCTGCAATATGTTCAGGTGATAGATTTGGACCTGAAACCAGAAACTCCCGATGCAGGATTCCTGAAGAGGTGGCAGAGAGTGTGAATCCCATTGCCAGACTTATTCTGAACACATCTCACGAAAAGAAGCGCATTGGCTGAGCTAAGAATATAGGGACGCGATGACAAGCGTTCGTGATGTCCTTGTTACGGATGAGGCCGAGCTACGTTGGATGGTCCCGATAGATGACCCAAAGCGTGGATACGTTTTTGCATGGAGTCACTCGCCCCTATCGCTTTCAGCGTCAACAAGGTACTGGTGGGGTGATGTTTTGGGCAGGGATCATTGGTAACGAGCTGGTAGGACTGGAGGTGCCAGCGAGACCTACACGCGGCTTCTGGATGAACACTTGTCACTATTGATAGATGATCTGCCTCTTGCTCGTAGACGACAGCTGCTATTTATGCATCACTATGTGACATTGCATTTAGCCAAAGCTACCATTTCATTCCTGAATACTTTAACCATCAATGGAGAACATCTAATGACTTGGCCTCCTGGTTTACCTGACCTAAACTCCCACTGAACAGGTCGGTCCCATCCTGAAAAGGTATAGGAGGGAGATGCCCATTCTACGTTGGAGACCTCGTGGCAGTAGGTCAAAAGTGTCACTGGGTCCGTATAGCAGCTGCTTAAGTTAGTCGATTAACAGATTCCATCCAAGCCTGAAACTGGCGTTGGCAAATAATAAAGCCACATCTCTGCTAGCTTCAAAAAGTACATGAATAATGCGAGGAAAATATAGGGTTCTATTGGCTTACAAATGTTTGCAGCACCTACAATATAGCGTGACACATTAGACAACGAAGTATAGCATATTAATCAATTTAACTTTGTAGATATTGCATCAGTTCTCTTGAAACTTTCTAGGAATACTGACTTCAGCAGGAATCTTCGCTGCATTGAAGCTCACTTCAATATTGTAACATATACTGAAAATATTAAAAAACGAACTGACACTAAAGCGTGACACTCGGTTTATAAATTCATTAAGCACACTGTAGAGTAAGGCTAGCTTTCTTGCACGTTTCAATATGCATACCCTCTTGCACGATGTAGAGTAAGGTCAGGTTACGTCGACAAGGTCGGCCGACAAGTCTGCTATGTTAATTCAAGGAAGTGCGGAGGGATCAGCCTTCTTTCTGCGAGATCTGCTCAGTTCCTGCATTATGCTAATTATGGCTTCCAGTGTGCGCACACTGTAGTCTGTTACGTAGTGGTAACATCGCTCTACGTAACAGTTGGAGCTTAGTTACACTGAGCTAGCAACTGATGACACTATCTTCTTGGGGGGGGGGGGTTAGTGTAGGTGCTACAGTACATATCAAGCATCATTAGATTTCTAAATATCATGGGGTAACATATGCAAAAAATTAGACTTGTGGACGTTTCTACTCAGTATAATAGTATCAGCGTATTAACATTGATGCATACGTAATAGTTGATCAGCGTACTCAGTCATATACACATTTGCGAGCTCCGTCCAGTATTGTAAATGAGTAGTGACGCCGAAGCCTTGCATAAGTTTACTCAGGCCAAATTTGCTATAGGGTTGATGGTTTCCCATGATTCTACAAATACGGACTAGCATATCCCTGCCAAACACTATATTCTGCAAAGTGACAATGTTTCACCGAATTCAATTTGCTTGACCTCGTCGTCTTGCATGTTTTTGCACAATCGTTATTGACTCTATCGTGTTTGAAGCAAGTGGCATTTCTTCATTAGTTTCAGCTTCATAATAAAGGAAAAACATATTTCTTATTCCGCCGTAATTCGTTGTTCCTGCGCGTGGTGGCACTCCGGACATGGTTTCTCGTTTTTTTTTTGTCATATATAGTACACGCCCTACCCCGCTGTTGTACCTTGACATGATACGTTTTCATTTTCCTTTTATAACACCTAGAAGCCACCAGGCTGGTTTAGAATTGAATAATAACTATCAAAACAAGTGGGACATGCTAAATTATGTTTGGGTGCTCCGAACGCTGTTTGTATACGTGATTTTTTGTATGTGTATGAGAGGAGAGATAATGGCAGGCATTATCTTGATACGCTATCATGTACAACCGCAAGTCACCCAATGAAGATGTTTATGGCATGTGAACATTTACTTGTGTACGTAATATTTTATAACTAGCCTATGGGGCCGTCAAAAACGACGGCAAAGAATGCACCACGATTCCTCATTGGGCATGCTTTCGTTTCAAACTTGTTTATGAAGGATGTACTACAACTGCAAAGTTGTTTGATGAACAAAAGAGACGAGCAGCGCTCCCTTTCAACTTTGCTGGGTAGCTCGATTCTTTCTTCTACTGAATAACCTGCAGCACAGCAATTCTATATAATTATAACCAACAGTCTAGCATCACTCAAACTTTGAACTGCAACTCCGTATTGCTGATTTACAACTGTATGACTTAGGTTAAAATTACTTTGTTCGCACAATAGTTGTCTCATCAAAGGAAGATCTGCCGCTAAAAAAAGAATTATTATAATAATGTAGCTTTCTTCGTTGTTCTATTTTACTCCGAAGATTATCCTGACCTGTGGTTATTGATCATCTATTCAATTCATGCATTGAGATAACACAGCTACTAAAATCTTACTCTGGAGGAAAATAACGATATCACAGAGGAAAGAGTAAGGGACATATAGTATGCCAAGAGAAACTGGAAACCCATGCACGAGGGTGTTCCCATACAGGATCGACATGCATGGGAACAGCAAGTCGGGAAAAAAGAGGAAGAACAGAATAAAGTATGAGCAAGTAGGAGCCATGACATCGGGAAGGAAGCAAAGTGGGCACGAAAGACAGACGTCCCGAAGGCCTAGCTAATGGCTAACGGACGTCCCGAAGGCCTAGCTAATGGCTAACGGACGTCCCGAAGGCCTAGCTAATGGCTAACGGGCCCCTGGAGTTACAAAGCCCCATAACATAGGATGGGCTAACCTAAACTACCTAATCCTATGGTCCATCCTTTGCCCCTTGAGGGGTTTTATAGGCTACGTGTATGTCATGGATCACAGTCTAGAGGTGGACCGAATGTCTGTTTTTTTAACATTCGCGAATGCGACTATTTTGTTTTGATATTCGCGAATAGCGAATGTCAATTCAAAGTTTTCTTTCTCAAGTATTATAATATGGGATTTTATTTGGATTCTAGAGTCTAGACTCTGGAGTGGACTATTCGAAATTCGAATTCATTGAAAGAGTTTAGCCATAGTAAATTGAATAGATAATTAGAATCCATTAAATTTTCTTTGTTTCCAGGATGCGGTACAAGGACTTACTCATACATGCATCCCACCAACCTCTTTCTCCAACCAGCGCCATTTGAAAGAGGATTATTTTACTATAGTAGATTGACTAGATTCACTAGATTGCTTGCAAGCCATTATTGCTGTTGCTAGTACAAGTATAAACTCCAAGTATTTAATAGTTAAATTTTATTATTGGCAGGCTGAACTGCAAAAATAACAATTTTTCTGCTCTTTCACCAGTCAGGTTACTTCGTTTTTCATCGTATACTAGGCCGGCACCACTAAATAGACGCTCTCTCGCAACACTAGTTGGCAGACAAGCAAGATAAGAATTCGCTAACTGCGAAATATTCGGATAAATATTTGCTTGCATCTTCCACCATTTCAGAGGATCTTCATAGGTGGATAAACTGGATATGCTTAGATATTCGCATGTCTACATTCGACTGCGAATATTGGAAACTATGCGAATATTCGCGACTGCAAATGCGAATGAATATTCGGTCGTCCTCTAGACCACACTATACATGTGTAGTCCATGAGCACGTTTAAAACAGGGCATCTGTATATTAACTACAACAATTAGCTAACTCGCAAAATAATAGACTATTGCAATAATTTTTGGACTGGCTGCTGGAGCCTTCAAGCGTAAGTGGGTTGCCTTTTTAACTAAGTCATGAAACCAGCACTGCATGTTGTCGGAGGTTTCGGACCTGGGAGATTGACTTGTATCGAAGTTGACGAGCCATTCGAACGAGCCTTGTGTATGGGCAAACAGGCGGAGGCGGGACTTGAGTTAATTAACATCACTTTGGAAGGGGACTTATCTCTCAATGCACAAACAACTGTAAACGAAACTGTGTACGTTCATGTTTTGGCATGCCGAATTTATTTTATCGTACATTCTCCTCATCACATATATATATGTCTAATTGGCCGGATGGAGGTACACCCCCTCCGAGAACCTTGCAGGTTAGGGGCCAGGACTGGTTCTGCTAATGTCCTATGTCAAATATAGGTCTTTATACGGGTTTACTATGTCTTAAACTTCATATTTCACTATGGGAACCAGTCCTTGCCTACCTAACCTACGAGGTTGGCGGGGTAAGAGCTCATTGTAAGGGGGCTGGTACTAAAGTGGAAAAATGTTTGTCGTTTTACTATCGAGAAGTGGGCGTGCGTTGGAATGTAGACTTATTTTCCTTCAAAATGAGACCAAATTTGCATAAATCTATGGTGTTTAAAATACTTTTTTCATGTTTTGAAGCTAACCGTGCGGTTAGGTGGCCTAAATTTTGGTACCTCTATCGAGAAGTCTGCCACTTAACAGGCCGTTTTCAAAGTTTCTTGGCCATCTAATAGCCCGTATCGAAATATATAGGTGTGTGTGTTCCGTTAAATGATGACCACTTTTTGCATGATTCATTTGTCTATCAAGTTTCTTTAGATTTATAAAACTCTTTATGCTTTCGTTATAAATAGTATTTGAAAGTGTCGTAGACGTGCTATCTGCACCACTCTCCTTACATAACTCTGAATTCATAACTCTCTCTGTCATTCTACTTTTTCAATCCTACATAACTCGACTTTCATAACTCTCTCAGTTATGATTCAGTTTTCGCTGTCCTCCCTACGTCACGCTGTTTTCGCTGCCCTCCCAACGTCACGCTGTTTTCGCTGCCCTCCCTACGTCACGCTGTTTTCGCTGTCCTCCCTACGTCACGCTGTTTTCGCTGTCCTCCCTACGTCACGCTGTTTTCG
>LQNS02007215.1:28141999-28154875 GCA_001587735.2 Parhyale hawaiensis | reverse complement strand
CCCCTCTTGACCTTCCTCATGCAGTGTCCTCATCCTTCGGCCAAATGTTGCGTCCATGACTGGAGGGAAACATTGATGGGTTTCTCCGAGCATTGTGGGTGGTTTCGAGAGTTGTCCTGACGTTGTTGCGTGAAAAATGCTTTATCAAATTATAAATTGATTGATTTTAAGTTAATTGACCAAAAGTAATGAAGAGTGATGCATACTATCATCATGACCTTGTTTCGAAATGAAAAAGTGGGCGATTATAAAATATTGAAGTCTGTGATTAAGTGTGATGCTAATTGTTAGCGATCCCCGGAAGTGAAAGTTCGTGTCTAGCGTTGTCCTGATCGTTTTTTTGTTAGTCAAAAATTGAGCCACAATATATTGAAGACCCTTGCACATGTGGTGACGTGTCGATGGAGGAGAACAGTATCCACAGGAAGTTGATGGTAAAGCTTGATATTGTCCTGACGTGTTTTTAGGTACAAAAACTAGGCCCCAAGTTTCATGAAGTCGGTGATTTCATCTTTATTAGCGAAGAATAACTAGGGATTTTCGGATGGTGACGCGTGGGGTATATCATGCTTAACGTTATTCCTATATAGAATATTCATGGCTGGTAGTATATAAGCTGCATAAATTGGCGTTAATGATGAAATGAATGGATCAACGGATGCTAATTCTGAAAGATATTACTTAGACAGTTTGACCTTATATTGGATGAAAGAAGGAGGAATAACAGAATGATAAATATTCTGATTTTTTTGTTGATATGTCTACGGAAGTAGAGGGTGGGGATTGGTGTTGTCCTGACCTTGCTTCTGGCGAAAAAAAATTCTTAGAAGAGCAAATTATCCGTAATTTAGTTACAACTAGCAAAAAGTAATATTTATAGGTCCAGGGAAGCTAAAGGTAACGTGGCATTGTCCTTTCCTGTTCCTGGATAGTAAAATTTAACGTATGGTGCAGTCATAGATTCAGGTAAGTTGACGCTAGTTGCAAGTGAAGATAATCCCTGTTTTCTAATATGCAAGCATCAACTTCAAATATGAGCGAAATATTTTGGGACGCGTAAGAACCTGAAATTAGAATTACTATTTAATAAGAATTTACTTTGAAGAGAATATTCTGTCTTCATATCATTGCCTGCTAAATTTGCAAAACTCTGCTCAATAGATCATTGATGTTGCTACACCTGCCCATGGCGTTGAAGCCGTGACTTGTACCTTCATGTACCATAAGTGGCTCATCCTAGGCAGCAGTTGCCCATGTCTGGAATATATAAAGGAGAAAATAAGTCATTTGGCCACATTTCTAGAGGAATTTCCATTTCCGGTGAATGATGAAGAGTTTTTGATAAGAGGACTGTGCAGAGGCCAAACGCCTGTTAGGAAGAAATGCAAGAGAGTTCTGCCATCCCTACAGTCTTACGATGACCGTAACTGAAGAATAACATGATGAGTTATTTGAAGTCGGCTCATTAGAAGTGAATCCTTGACATTTAGTTTTCGTGGAAAAACATTTATGTCTAGGTAAAATGGCCCAGACTCCGATTTTGTGCGTTGGAAAGCAAAAAGTTTGGTTGTTGCTGCGAAGGAAATTGGGGGGTGCTCTTTGTATAAGATTGTTAGAATGATAGAATACTTTTTTAAAAGATATAGGTCTTGTGTGTTTCATAGATATCGCACAATCAATTTGTTTGAAAATTATTTTGGCTGCTGGATAAATTGATGTGGGTATTGATCTTCCATGCTGCGAGTGGACCGATAAGTGTTCGCCTAGTCGTATTAATCTCGGTGAAGTCAATTTTTTCATCATTTCGTTGCCATAACTTCATTTCACAGCAGCTCTTCGGCCGTCAGGGGAAGGGGGGGGGGGCATAGGACGTGACGAAGGCCATCCTATGTTACCGGGAGTTAAATATTAAAAGTTTACCACTTAAATTTAAAATTGTCGGGGGTCGCACCTACGCGTAAGCAACCCGTTAACGTAGCTAATACTCAACAAAGATTTCTCTCTCATCCCTGCCCTTCATTGTTCTTTTTTCGGTTCGTTTAAACTCTTTGTTGTTTAAACTCTTTGTTTTGTTTTTAATTTTCTTGCGCTGCTCATTTCTCCGCAGCGCGGGGCTCATCCGTATTGCGCTTGCCTATTTTTATAGAGCCTCTACACGTCCCCTCTTCCTTCCTCCTTTAGGGTCAGCATTATTATGAATAAAAATGCTTAACCTTTTAATTTAATCAATAAATTTGGAATTGACACGCTTATAATTTAGTTTTCTGCTGCTTCGATCAATTACACTCTGCTGTGTTTAACTAATTTCACCATTATTGTCTTGCACTGAGATCCAATGTTATACGAGCTTGTTTCCTCTTTATGCTCGAGACAAAGGATGGGACGAGCCATAGACAACGGGCAGGCTAATTACGTTCGCCCACCCTATGTTATGGGGAGTAGCGCCATCAGCGGTCCCCATAGGTTACCGAAGTAATTCAGGATATCAGTTATTCGCGCGCACTTTGCCTCCTGTAAATTCCATACGCTTTCTGCTGTTCTTCTCTCCTTATCCCACTTGCTGTTCTCAGGAGCCATAATCCTGCAAGTGTGGAAGTTCCCTCGTGCATGGCTTTCACGTTTTTGCCGACGTACTATGTACATGTTCTTTTTCTGGTCTCGAAACACCATGGTTCTGTCTAAGTAGGAGCAAACATGGAGCACGTTCTATATTTGTGCCTAGGTCGACAGCATGAGCTACCGCAGGTGGGAGGCCGTCCCCGCTCATATCCTGCTTCCGAGAAACCACGGTATAGACGGCTGGCTGCTGGCCTACCAGCTATAGTTCATGTCCTTGACATGTCTGCGCGGCTCCTGTCCTGAGCACTGCGTCGTCGTCTCGCCCCGTTGTCCCGTGCTTGCACGTGCCGTACAGAGGAGGCAGTGCTTGTGCTGAATGATGTTCTATTAGTTACATGTTTCTTCCGTAACAAACTATGAATTTTATACAGCGTGATTCGTATCAACACAGCGCAGTAAACTCTTGTTAGTTATTAAATTGCTTTATATATTGATGTATATTATTTATATATTGATGTATGTTATGATAATGCTGATCATTTGTGAGCCTGTTCTCACGGTGGGCATAATCAAAAACAGAATAACGATTATCTACATCACCCTTTAGATCATTATTGCAAACTATTTCTGGACAAATTACTTGACCCCGGTGTCACTAAACCCTCTGTTCGTAAATTGGACTTTTTCCCACTCCCTTCCGTACTACAGCAAGGCTGCCGTTGATATATTGAACTCTCTGAAAACATTCTATCCGAAACCTAACCGCGAATAAACTCAAGGTTTTCTTGCAAAAACATATTTAGCATAAGATCTTATTTTGAATTCAAAGATGAACCTCCCACACCTCTGGTGTCTGGTGGTGTCTATGAATTTCAATGCAGGAGCTGCCAAGCTTCGTATGTGGGCAGCACTGGACAGCATTTCTAAGTCGTGTCGGCCAACATTTTGGTATATCCAGCAGAACAGGCTTACCACTTGCCAAACCTAGTCTTTCAGCTCTCCGTCTTCATGCAGAACAAAACAATCATCTTAGTTGCAGGATAGACCTCTCTATCATCAACTTTTCCAGCCTACTAGAACTCACAACTTTAGAATTCCTCTACATCCATAAAACAAAACTCAGCCTCAATACAGTGATTACAGCTGTACTTCTCATCACGTTCCATAACTGATTTTTCTCCACCGACTGTACTGTAGCTCTAATCCCTCTGCCCATGGACTGTAACCCACTGCTTCCTTCTAATCGTCCGACTGTACAATCATCTATGTCAAGCCTTTCCAAACTCACCCCGATCATTCACGTTTTACACGTCGCCCTGTCAACACCTCTACCCCTCTTAGAGTAGTGAATATGAATTATCCTTATTTATATTCCCCTTTCATTATTTTAATCTCTGGTGATGGGAGTAGCATTCCCGAAACGTCAAGTTTTTTACGATTTGCCGACATTGTTTGTTATTTGACATATGCTATACGTGCGCAGCATGCTCTATGGTCAAAGGTTGGCTGATATCTCCATTGTGCTTCTTGGACAAAAGAGAAAACTACAACAGAGGTAAAAAATGATTTTATTTTGCAGTTTGGAAAATGACTGAAGTTTAATAAGTAGGTATATCCGATGTGTCCTTTGTACGTCCCACGTTGCGAGCAGTTATAATCCCAAAGAGGTCACCTCCAGCTACATTACGCTATTAGTTAGAGACGGTGCCCCCCCCCCCTAAATATACAGATACAGTTTTCTTATGTGAGCAGAATCAGACGTTGGCCCGCCTGTAACATGTATGTAGCGACTGTGGTTCCTGAGAAATTGTTCCTATGAGTTTATATTATTTATGCATCCATATGAACCAAGTTTGGGGCTGCACAAACTAGAGTACGTGGCAACTATGGGATCTTGATGCTTCAAGGCATCATAAAAAGCCTTGATATAAATCGTTACAAATTCTTCCTCAGCCATCGAAACGATACTAACATGATGGCAATAGCTCATACAGGGCCGGAGCGTAACTCGCGGTGGCTCTTCGGGAATGGGCCTGTTGGTCCTTCTACTGCCAGCTATTTATTCTAATTGCCCGAACTCTACGAAAAGTAGGGCGTGCGTATATCCCAAAACCAACACGTCGAGTGTATACTGCTGGTGGTTGCAAGGGCCGGTGCTAACGGGCAGTGCACAGTAAGACTTGTTGCATGTGGGACAAAAACACGCTTAATTTTTCGCTCTGTGATATGTTTATTGCAGACTAACTACGACAGTAATCTCAGTGTATATATATAATTAACTGCAGCTGATGGTTTCGGACGGAAGTACATTATCAACAGTCAGAAAAAACTTAAGGTCCATGTTTTGAGCAAAAAAATGTTGGTCAAAGATGGGACTACGCAGAAGAAAAAATTGGCCTTTCTGAGTCGAGGACAACTGCCTTACCCTTAGCTCCTACTGTTCCCAGAAAACGAAAGGCACGCCACACACGTCGAAATGAATGGAATGATAGGGGTAGTCTTGCACCATGGAGGGTAAAGATGTCCAGCTATCGATGTGAAGTCAAGGTAAATCTTTTGTAATGTTAACGCAACATGTGGAATTGCTTCTCTTATAAAGTAGTGGACTACAACTCAAAAACTTGCCCAGCCCGTAGAAAAAAAACATATGCACCCATATCGGTATACCCACTTTAAGAGAAAAATGCGACCTACTCCCAAGTAAGTTTTGGGGCGGCCTTTTTCTTGGTTATCTTGCTACAGCCGTCTGCGACTTATTTATTGTTTTGTATAGAAATCTAAAAGTATATCAATAATTACTCATTACATTGTTGAAAGTGTGTTCAAATTTCCTTACCCTGACATGAGTAGACAACGTCATGTCTGTTAATATCGCAGTACGAATACTTGCTGGTGGCACAAGATAAAATCTATTCAGCGAAAACTGAGAGTAGATAGTACGTTAAAACTAGCGGCCTCATGACAGCCGAAGGGATCTTGCTGTAAATTTAAACCCCCCAAACCTGTCTTGAAAACCGGCATTACAGGAAACTGAAAGGCAGTAAACAAAGTGGCTCACAGCTGTGAAGGTTAGTGTAGTAAATCAGATTTTAACAATCGAAAAATTTCACAATACTTCAAAAATCACAAAGTCCACGAAGTTCACCAATTTCACCAAGTCCACATTGTCCACCAAGTGCACATATGCAACCAAGTTCACAAAGGCCCGTGACCAGGCCTTCACTAATAACCCAGGAATTCCCGGGTTCGTATCCTGGATACGGTTTGGCAAAAATAATAGTTGGGTGCCTTGAATTTTTTTTCTTCAGTATTGGGGGAAAAATAAGGCTTCGGACAGACGGACGGACGGACGGACTGACAGACAGACGGCTCTCTTTTTATAGTATAGATTTGGAGCTAGTTATTAGAAAGGCTGTAGATCGACCAACAGTCTCATTACCAGAGAGTAAACAGGACGTGAGCTTGTTAGGAGTTCATCAATACACATTTTTACACGTTGTTCTTTGTTGAATATTGTAGTTGAAACGAGGTACTACTGTTGAAATGAAATAGGGATAAAAAAATCGGTATGGCTCAGAGTTAACACGCTTCGTTGAGGCAATTCACCCAAGCGACTTTTGCTCCACTTAAGTCCATTACCCATACGGTGCAAACGTTGCTGAAAGACTAGTTAATTGGATTTCACACTTGACTGCGCGTTTGAATGGTGCGTTGCTACTGAGTAGAGCGTTTTCCGCAGCATATTTAGAGAAGTACTACAGATTTGCAAAGGAAGTCGGTTGTCATAAAGAGTTTTAAATTTTTTAATTTACTTCAGAAAAAATGCAATTTAGACGCAACCTGTGGTCGATAGGCGGCGTAGCAGCAGTGTGAGATGATTTCTTACGATAATACGAAAGGTGCGGCCAATTTCTGCAAGCACTGCAATAAAACGGTAGAAATGAAATAATTGGAAAATAAATCTCCCATAGTAAGTAAAATGCATTTAGTTTCCTCGCTGCTTCCGTTTACAAAACAAAATCTTGTAGGTTAGGTTCGCTGTACGAAACGCCTGAACTAAGCGATTCTGAAATAAGATATAGATAGACAATAAAGAAAATTTGCTTATTGAACTACTTCTTTTACCTGTAAAATTTAGGTTTTGCCAACTTGTGTTAATATTCCATTTTTTTTACATTGTAGCATGTAAGACGCTCGTACTGCGTACTGTTCTCTTACTGATCTTTCATCTGTTCTCCCTCTTCTTTCCCGACTCACTGCTCCCACGCGCATTGATCCTGTGTGGGAACACCCTCGTGCCTGGGTTCCACGTGTCTTTCGTCATACTCTACGGGAAGTCCTCGATATAGACCAGAGTTCCGTGCAGGAATGAGGCCAGTCAAATAAAGTCCGGTCCACTAAAAACAAGACCTTTGAGGCGTGTTGCAATCAAACTGACGGTGTCATGTGTGCTACTCCTCATCCAATGCGATTCAGGTTTAGTACCACCGACGACAACCGCAACATTTATAGAGCTCTAGGTTAGTGAAACCACCTTTGTTTACAATTATTGTCTTTGCTTGTAAGCATCGCGATCAATTGATATACGAAAGTGAAGAGAATATCCCATGGCTGGTGTATATTTGCCCTCTTGCCGGTGTTTCATATTTTTATCCTAGAAACAGCCCAATTAAAGCTCTGCCAGCAATGTTAAAGAGTGAGGTTTCTGCTTGTTCTACTGAGATTGCGTCGTATTCATCCCTTATTTTCGAGTGAAACGGCCTTAGCTTGGACCTCGGAGCAGTTTCAACTTTCACTGAAACGCTCCTCAACCCGTGCGCACTATCGTCTCTCACGACGATTTTGCGTTCTCGTAAGCTTTCCTGCGCGCGCCACCACTAAAATAAACACTACTTAGGCAAACCTAACCTAACCTAACCTACCTTTACCTAACTTAACCAACCCTCCTTACCTAACCTTCTAACCTAACCTTATCTAACCCTACCTAACCTTATCTAACCCAACCTAACCTAACCCAACCTAACCTAACCCAATTTAACCTTACCTAACCTTACCTAACGTTATCTAACGTTACCTAACCTAACCCAACTTAATCAGCGATACAGCGAGCAGCGCGGCGCACCAACTTGAACGCCGCTTACGCGCACACGATCTGCGCACACAAACACGCACACATCTCCGTCGTGAGAGACGATAGCGCAACGCGTGCTCTGTGATTACTGAGAGAATGAAAAAAAAAACAGTAGTTTTGATGAAATAACACAATATTTTGATTGATTCTCAAATTTCGAATTCGGAAATAAGAATCTTTAAATGATAATGCAATTTGCATTTCATCACGGACAATGTTTAATTTATGCGAAGTTAGTAAACTGAGTCAGATAAAAGGTACATGAAGACGTAGTACGCCTCTTGGAAGTTGGCACTAGTGCTGCTGGAAAAATGGGTCAATTCAAAACCAATGTGGCAAAGTAGCTAAATCAAGGACCTGGAACAAAAAATTTTGGGACTAAATCGAAACCGGTATAAAACAAGTCAGGATTAGAATGAGGAATTCCTGTATGCCCCTTCTTTCCTCCTCCCTAAAATCTCCTTTGGTGTAGGAAGAGAGATTTAAATCTTTGGATATAAAAAAATACAACTCGCTGTTTGTGAAATATTTACCCGTGTTAAAAATTGTGACGTCATGACCATGGGGTGATACGTGTTGTACTATGAAGTTGTAGGACGTCATTCGGACGTTTCGTAAATCGAAGCTCACCCGAAGTTGGAGTCGATGGCGTCAAAAAATGCCACCTGCCCAGTCCCGCCGTCGCGTGATCTAGTTCTGTCAGTCCTCGGAGTAGCGGCGTCGTTTGTTGGCTGCCGGGCTGTGACGGCAACGAAAATTGCTAGAGTAAATCAGCCTTCAAGAATCGGGCCGGTGGAGTCACTCGATCTGCACGTCAACATCTCTCTTCTTAAACCAAGGTTATACTGATACATTTACATAGTGTTTTTTTTTATTTTTTACTCTATCCTCATTAAGATAACAGTCATTGCTCTATTCTTCCTCTTCTGAAACACCATTGTAGGGTTTTGGAGACTTAAATAGGAACATGAAACTTGAGTTCTTCAATACTGACTGCGCTCCATTCATGTACGAATAAGTGACGCAGTTGTCCAAAAGGAACCACGAAGATCGCCAAGAATGGCGTGCAAATTGAACGATGTCCAATGGAAAAGATTGTCTATGAATTAATCAACAAGTCAGGTGTCCTCTGGAGATTCTGGTACATAGCCTAACCCATGAACAGGTTAATTCGTCGCTTGATTATGTTGCGATGGTTCTGCTCATATCTTTCCGTTAATTTGCGTCTGGTGGAGCGAAAGTTTGTGAAGAACATTGGTGTTGCGCGAGTGTGAATAGTATTTCTAGTTTATATTTACGATTATTTGGGTGATAGTGGGCTGGTGATCGATCTTTGGCTGTCCTGAACAAGGAGAAAGGTATTTAGTGAAGCTTTTTTGTTTGCTTACATATCAAGAGTTGCGAAATAAGTGGATTTCTGGTCTGCAAAAGAGGAGACTCATTTTCTGCTGTCACCGGTTGTATCTGCTCGAAACCTTTTCCGCCCGGCTATATGACACTTTTGTTTCGTGTGAGTGCAATGCCACTGTATTGATCATGTAAGGCGGTTTCTGTCTAGCATTTATTTGACTTTGAAAACAAACTTTGAGGTTGGAGGACTCAAGAAAACTTGATTCCCAACATTCTTCTAATGCCTGTTTCAAATGTTGAAAATGCACTACCTAGTAATTGTGATAAATTCTGTATTGTCCCTTCTTTCTACTTCATGAAAGCCCCCGCTCACCGTATTCACACAGCAAGTGACAGGAATGTACAAATTAACACGGTTTACTATAACGTTCCACTTGACGTCACAGCGAAGCAGAGAAGTACTGGGCGGGGCTTACAACGCTACCTATGCGTGGGTTAACCTGCTAGGTACGTCAGGGTTTCCAAGCCGGGGAGCCAGATGAACTTTTAGGTGGCGCGAAGCTTTAATTTCCACTCCTTTCAAAAGTCAACTTGAATTTGTGGCACACCGGATATAATTTTAATTCATTATCATCGTGCCAGTTGTTTGTGTAGGGGGTGCGAGCATAGATAAAAAGTTTTGTGAGGATGCAAGGTATAGAAAAAGGTTGAAAATGACTGTGTTACGTTGTTCAGCCATGCATGGACATTACCACGAACATTTTCAAATGAAGGCAGTTAGCTTATATTTTTACTATCCCAATTGAAAGCCTGATTTTTGCAAAACCAGTTACTATAAGATTGTGATTTATTGAAATTCCTGTAAATCAACGTGATCTTTTATGAATGCAGTAATGTACACTGTTCCTTTAGTAAAAGTACAGAATATTTTCTTTCGTCCTTTATCTGATGGTTGCACTTGAATGAACTGTCTTGGTTACTTCAAATATCGAAATTTGATTCAGTGCTGGTATTATAATAATTTTATCAATGACTACATGTTTATGACTGTAGCTACATACATTACTTTCTCAACATTTACTTCTTGTCACAGCTCTACATTGACCAATCTGCCCTATTCTTCTGCCTTTGTGTAGCACAATAGCCAATTACTTTCACACAGAATAGCAAAGGAAATACCAACGACGTGTTCTCATAGCACCCGTCCCGCTGCCACCAGCCCCAGGTCTGACCCACTTTGTGGAAACATATTAATTTATTCAATGCGACCTTTAACTCTGCATTCGTTCATGCAAATGAGCAATAAAACTGCCTATCGCTGCCCATATGTTTGGTGGGCATCTCTACAGCGACGGCATACGCCAAATTGAGACAAAATCTTCGCTCCCGGCCATGTTGAGTTATATTTAGAAATTACCGGGTGTTGTTGTCACACTAAAGGTTAAGGCAAGTAACGAAAGACTGGTGTAAGGCGTGAGACAATGTCAATGCCTTATGCATTATAATGGAGTTTGTAAGGGAAGGAAGGGACGAGGGCATTGTCGCCATTCAAGAAAAATTGTTGTAGCTAGATCGGAAAGGGTTGCCGTCTTGTATAACAACGCTGTTAGAATGTCTGGCATAGATATATATATTATATCTATATACATACATAATTTCTTCAGATGATCCTATACAATCAAAGTTTGATAGTGGGCTATTTTTGTCATTTGCTTGCTGATATTAAACCTTACGTGGCCTTTCGAGCTCTGACGACAGTTTCATTTAACCGTGGGTATAGTTTTGATACAAATTCTGGTTTATTTCGGTGTCACCCCATGACCGCTTACGGCTAGAAGATCGATTATTTTGCCGCCTATCATTTAGAGTAGTTGGACATTCAGTCAGCCTTCCAGAACAGTTTTTTATACCGTGCATAGTGTACATTGGTAACTGATCAGCTATAGATAACAGTCTGTGCTAAAGCAAAGCTTAATCGTTAAACTCGTAGGTTCTTGCATGCACACGACATGTTTCTAATAGAAAGACAAGATTAAATAAATGATTGAGTAATGGGTTAAACATTTCTCCCCGCAGCACTATGGGTAGCTGTATATAGCTTTAGAATTCAATCGACTTCCCGACGTCTCTGTTCTGCGATCCTCAGGTACACTCTCCCCCCACTCACTGGCCTATAAAATAATGTATTACTGCTCTTTTTCCAGTAATAGCTGCCTTTTGTTGCATGTTTCTTCGTAGAATAGAAGTTGCTCTCTTATCCTCCATATTATCCAGAAACAAATTTCACCGTTGGTACTACGGTTCGGGGGGCGAGATTATTCAACAAAATGCCACGTCGCATTCGAAATGTCACCGGTACAGAGACTGCAAAATTTAAAAACCTAGTGGGCGCATAGCTACTTACTGAAAGTGCCAGATAAACCTGTTGTAAGCGGCTACGTGAACTGTGGGGATAACTCGCTGTTAGCCATCCCGCTGGCCACGACTGCAGCATCACCTTTGCACAAGATGGGTAGCGTGCATAACGCCACCTGGACCTCGTCCGAAGTATCATCATGGTAATCAAGGTACTACCTCTGTGTTTAGTAAAGAATGGCTAAAGCAGTTCTTTTGGATGAGTCTTCTTATACCGGTGCGACATCACACGTGGTACCTCGCTAGGACAGGTGTAGTGGCAGTGGCGATCTTTACCCCATATCGGAATGTCTTGAGATTCGCCCATTCTTCTGATATAGTCGAATTGGGTACCTATGGATATTCGTATACTTGCTTCAGATTTTATCCACGTGTATGCAAACGTGCTCCTCACATTTTGCACCATAGCAAAAAATTATATATATATTTTCAAACGTCAATGGCATTGCGGCACCCGAAGAAATACTTACCTTGCCCTTATACTTTTCGATTTATACTGTCATATTATTCTCTTCTTCCCACTTTTTCGTACGTGGTATTCCTCCCCGCGCAGACTCGCTGAAAATGCCGCTTCAGTGGCTAAATGGTTTAAGTCGGTGTACGTAATACATACTAATAATTATAAGCAGTAATTAAGTCACAGTGTAAATGCACCTCTTATTAATTCCTATAACAAGTGCGCTACATTTCCCAATTATCTCGTAAGTATATTACTCTAAGTTACTTTACATAATAAAATAATTTCTTTCCAATCATTTTACTACAGTACATGTAAACAGGTCATTTCCTACACGTAATTTACTTACTATACGAACGACTTGCCAATTATATCACAATGAAAGTGCTTATATTTCCACTTAATTTATCATACATTTGTGCCGTTTGTCCATTAATTGAATATTATCGTGTGGTATAACATAAAATATCGCTCCAATATACTGTAGGCATCACTTGATAAATGAGCTAATGGGTCGCATTCCACGGCTTTTCTCTTCATGCTCTCCATGCTTTTCATTTGTCTCTCCATGAAACATGCATAAAATACATTATACTTTTCTCTCTATTAAACATCGTTATACTTTTCTCTCCATTAAATATGCTTTATACTTTTCTCTCCATTAAACATCGTTATACATTTCTCTCCATTAAACATGCTTTATACTTTCCTCTCCATTAGACCCCGCACAACTTAACTCTATCACACAAAAAGAGCAGAGACAAACTCGAGCGAGGCGTGTCCAAATGTCACCTGAGAACAAGCGCAATTCTGCTGTCGCAAAGCTAATGCGCAGTTCGTCACTCGAACGGAAAACAGATGTGTCGTCACGCGCGTCCTTCCGTGTTGGTATGCATGCGCTTCGTCGTTCTTCCTCATGGTCGGTGAAACTTACTTAGGACATTGGGTCCGTTACCAGAGTGTG
>LQNS02007215.1:28102490-28124881 GCA_001587735.2 Parhyale hawaiensis | reverse complement strand
TCCTCGCTACGTCACGCTGTTTTCGCTGTCCTCGCTACGTCACGCTGTTTTCACTTCCCTTCCTACGTCACGCTGTTTTCACTTCCCTCCCTACGTCACGCTGTTTTCGCTGCCCTCCCTACGTCACGCTGTTTTCACTGCCCTCCCTACGTCACGCTGTTTTCGCTGCCCTCCCTACGTCACGCTGTTTTCGCTGCCCTCCCTACGTCACGCTGTTTTCGCTGCCCTCCCTACGTCACGCTGTTATTGCTGTCCTCCCTACGTCACGCTGTTATTGCTGTCCTCCCTACGTCACGCTGTTATTGCTGTCCTCCTTACGTCACACTTTTTTCGCTGCCCTCTCTACGTCACGCTATTTCCGCTACATTTCAGACATCACTCTATTTTCGCTACCTCCCCTACATCACTCTACACTTGTGACTACTTCCTCATTGTACCTCGTCAGTCTACTTTACTAATACCAACCTCATCATGGACTTCACGTCCGTGCGCCGGCCTTTATCGTCTTCATACTAGGACTGCTGACGGTAGGCGGCAGGAGAGGTGAAGCTGGCGACCGTTGGTCCGTCAGAGCTGCCCTGGCTGCAGGTGGGATGGATTCTTTTGACAAGAATTTCTGTCGACAGTTGCGTAGGGTTCCAGCACAGACAGTGCACTTATTAAAACCTGTTGCCAGATCAGTAAATTTATATACTACTCTCAGTTTAACCAGTGTTCGTGGCTGAGTTACATTCTTGTAGTTTATTCGCAGACAACATTAGGTATTGTAAGCATAGTTTTATTATTAACTCCAAATATGACTTATTCTCATGAGTGCGCAGCACTAGTGTTGGGTCTGATTTAGGACATGGTTCGTTATGAGATACGAATATCTTTATTTTATGTTCTGCCCTTCAGCATAGATTAGACATAAATACGAATATTAAATTTGGTTTTTCTAAAATTACCAGCTGCACTAACTTCTTTTTGCAAGTATATGGACTTGAAATACGTTTTCATATCAAAAGTGTAAACGAACTCATTTGTGTGAAACAGTAATGTTATTTTTCCACTTGTAAGTTTTCAAAAGTTGTTGGAAAATTAGCAGCAAAGAAGTTTAAACGGCATACTAACATTTCAAAACCTTCAACTGCTCATATTCACATGATGTTGGAACTAAAGTCTACCTTTCGTTGCAGGCTAAGACTTGGGGACGTCTATCCTCGCACTAATGATATAAAAACCAAGCAGAAACTCTGCTGTTGTCGATTGAACCACAACCCGAGCTCGACTGGCTTTCCTCTGCTGTTGCCATGTACAGGAGAAGCCAAAAAATGAGAAATGAATGACGGGACGACAGAGAAGACTGTGTAAAAGATGGCTGAGCGGGGCCGCATCAAGACTAGGGTCCTTCTACCTGCCAATGAATACCTCTGATCAGCGAGTGGGGCGTGGCGTGAGTAAATTGTCTGCGTTTCCACTCGCATGTTGTGTATGGCCATTAAGTTAGCTGAGTTTTTTTGATGCCGACTCCATTTGAGGCTTACGCTACGGGTAAATAATGTCATATGAACTAAGTTGTGGCGGCACATGCTATGCAATAAAATAATCTATATCATGCATGGAATTAAAGCTTGATAGCAATATTCTGGCTGTGTAAGAAAACATACTGAACAAGCAGCTTGCCTTATACAGCGCTCTATGTGTTTTTACATTCATGAATATGCATCTTTCTATAGATATTTAGGGTCATAGGATGGACTTAGGGTTACGTTAGTTAGGTTACCTATCCTATGGTACGTGGGTATGATAGGGATTAGCGCCACCAGGAGAACCCGTGTTACTTTAGCAGTAGCTAAGCCTTCGGTACGTCTTTCTTTCGTACCTAATTTGCTTTTCTTCTGTTCATTCTCTTTCCCGTCTTGCTGTGCCAATGAGCGGGAATCCAGAATAGGAACACCTACGATCATACGTCCCGAATTTCCAGCAACTTACTGTAGAACCTTATTTACTTCTCTATAAGATCACCTTTGTACAGGAGACGGAGCTTATACTTATCAATATAATTATATCAGATACAATAATGCCTCCATCCTCTGCATCTTAATCCAGAGTTTTTTGTATTTTATGTTGATTGAGGATGTAAATTAAGCAGCGGTGAAAAAACCTGTAACACCTCACAGTACATCCAAAATAGCTTTACGAACACAATGTGCTCTCCAAGTACAGTGGAAACATCCATATACAAATTCTGGTTCTGATCCTACAACTTATAGCTCTCATCCTGAAAATCAAACGCGCTCGGGAAAATGATAATATCAAACCGGATTATAATTTATCGTGGGGAATCGAAGACGCCTTTAGTTACTGTGGTATGCGCTCTCGAAGGCAGGTAACCGTTAACTGTTGCGGCCAGTGGCCTTCCAGTCACTATAAAAAGAAGCGTTGCCTGTGAACGAGACTTTCTGAAATGCTGGACGCTATTGTGGGGCCAGCTGCTCTGGAAATTTGGGTTTTGTTACTTTCGACCGAGTGTGTAGGACATGGCGGCAGGATGTTTGGTGGTGACCAGAATAAGCTGAAGATGGTATGAGGGGTATAACTACACCATGATGGTATCCAGGGCTTAACCACAGAAGTGTTAATGTTGTTGATGATGGTAGCCAGACTAACAGAGAGTCAGTTTAATGTTTTCATATCATGATGGTATTATTCAATCGGGAAAAATTGTTGGTGCTTGTATGGTGTTGCCGTTGCAGTATAATTATAACGGCAGCCGTGAAGGGCGTACTGGACAGAGTGTGATGACACCTGAAATAGTAGTGATCGTGGTGTCGGCAGCACAGACTTTTTTAATCCATTAGCCTAACGCTCACTGTTCTGTTTTATAATCATCAATGTGAGTGCTATTCTTCCTAGAACAATAATTGCATTATTGGGTGGATCTTTGTTTTTTATGTAATCGAATATAAGTTGCCTCTCCCTTGTCCGTTTGGAAATATTTTTCTTCATATGTTATTTACATAGAAGAAGTTAGTTGATGGCCCCTCAACTTAGAGCATTCAGTAAGTATTAACATACCCTGAAGTATATTGAAAAGATAATGATTCATAAAGGCATTCGGTCAATGGAGCGGTAAAAACAACATGAATAGAGCTAGAGCTGCCCAGAAATTTTACATCATGTTTTTATTTGGGGTACCGGAAAGTTATGAAACTTCTGCCCGCTTTTCTTTAGCCAAACTAAAATACAAGCTTAGCTCTAGCGTCTAGACAGCAGTTGTCAAGGTCGAATCAGATGCTAGATGCTCAATTAAACTTCACATTTAGGTAAATACACTGCTGTTGATAGTTTAAGTAGGTACATCTACAGCTAATGGAAGACAGAAGTTTCAAAGTGAATCATATGCGTCATTGCGTGTTGTATGAAATCCACAAAGGTTCACTATGAGTTATTGGAGCAAGGAAGAACTGTGATTGCTGACCTTAATTTATTGTCATCAACTCGAACGTCTGATCAATGCATCGCTGCGCAGAAAATATCCTGCTCTAGTGAACAGAAAGAAGTCATTTTGCAACACGATATCGCTTGACTCCCATTCCGCCAAGTAAAAAACTCTAGAAAATATCAAGTCCTTTGGTTGTGAAATTCTTCTGCACCCCCCATACTCACCAGACCTTGCTCCATCAGATTTTCCCTTATTGCGTTCTTCACTGTATTTTTTATAAACGGAGAAGATTCTTAAATGTTCACGAGGGTGAAGAGGGATTTAATTCCTTTAGTTCTTCCAAAGATGTTATTTTGAAAGGGTATTACTAAGCTCCCAAATTGATAGACAAAGGTTATATCTAGTGATGGTGACCATTTTTATTGAGCAATAATGATTTATCAGTAGTATTTCTTACAAATATAATTCCTAACGGAAATCGCGATAGAAATTTCTTGTACCCCTACTACTCTGTTCAAAGCAGGAGTCGGCAACATTTTCTGAGTGCGGGGCGGATAAGACTTTCAGGAGCAGGCCGCGGGCCAGCATGACAAGTGAAACCTCACAAATATAAATAAGCACACGCGCTCATATAGGTACGCATATTTATTCAATCACTAGAGCACTCTGAGAGCGCATACTTCCGCCAAGCGAGGCAACGGAGCAAAAAATTCAAATTGGCTCTGAAACCATAATTTTCTTTGTATAAACTCCAAAATCTAATCATTTGTGCCTTTTGATAATAATAACAGCCTGTGCAATTTTCTTGAAGATCCGTTCACAATTTTTTGAGTTATACTGCTAACAAACGTTATGACAATCATCAGTCAAACATACAAACGAACAAACCGAACTGCACCAAAACTTTATCTTTTATGTCTTTTAACATTACTAACAAATCCTATAAATTTCATAAACATCCATTCATTATTTTTTGAGTTATAGTGCTAACAAGCATAAACGAATGAACGAACGAACAAACGAATCATTTCCAAAATCTGGTCATTTACAGAAACAATATATGGATTTTAGGTAGGTATTGAAAAATTCATTACCGTAACTCTTTTTACTCCCTCTGTTTGCTTGTTTGTTTGCCTACCTGTATAAAAGTGGTTTTCAATTAGTAGACAACCTCCTAACATACCTAACAATCCCTTTAAATTTCGTCCAAATCGGTTCATAACTTTTTGAGTTATCTTGGTGACAGACAGACAAAGAGACAAACACGACGAAAACATAACCTCCTTGACGCCGGTAATAAAAACAATTGAAACTTCTACTTTGATACAAGAATCATACTACAGTACTCAGTAGTACACTACAGTGACAAACAGTATAATAAATGAATTTTGAAGATGAAATAGACGACAGACGAATGTCATTGAGGTGGCAGTGGACCGAGAGTTGGGAGCGAAGATTCCACTTCGTGTACCGAACTTCATTTTAGCGACGGGCTGTTCACAACAGTATGCGCTGCCAAACATGGCCACTATGTGTTCAACATGTGCAGCGTATTTTGAAAAACTACTAGAAGGCATGACGGCGTTGCGGAAGAACAACGATGAAGAAATGCGGAGCTTCGACTTCAGCTCATCATAGCCCTGCTGCTCCACCAACTCCATCTGTCATCCACGGAGAAGTCAAATGGGTTGGCGCACCCAAAGTTTGAAATCCGCAGCCAGAGGCCTGAATTCTGTAAAACGGGAGTGAATTCCTACTTTAGATAGGCAACAACACGTACGCACCTGTCCAGGTCCACGTCATCAAGCGCACAAGCATCAAGGCGAGGAAAATCCGTGAAATTTCCAACAGCCAACCGAGCTTTCTACAAACGTCGCGTAGCTTCACCTCAAAAGCTGAGATGTGTCACTAGGATGTCTTTGCCTTGCAACTTTGTGTAGGTTACCTTAGCCATTAGCTAGGCCTTCTGGACGTCTGTCTTTCGTGCCCACTCTGCTTCCTTCCACTTTCATACTCCTACTGATCTTACTGTTGTCTGTTCTTCTTCTTCTTCTTTCCCGACTTGCTGTTCCCATGCGCGTTGATCCTGTGTGGGACCACCTTCGTGCATGGATTCCCTGTTTTTTCTATCGACATACTATATGTTCCTTGTTTTCCTCTCTTAGAAGAGCTTAGTACTTAGTTAGAGAAGCCTAAATCTTCTTATACTACTACTTGCCTTGCAGCATACGTTCAGGTGCCCTGCGATGTTTGTGCGAAAGGCACCGTGACAGAACCATCGCTCGTCAAACAAATGATGAATGCGGGGAAGATTTCTCAGATGGAGAAAAGTAGCGGTCTCCCCTCGCAGGTCACACACATGGGAAAGCATGGCTCCACGACTCCGCGGATCTCACTGAAACCCAGCAGCTCGTTAGAGTGAGCGTTCAACTCGTCCGTCACTACGTGTAACTGGCGGTAATAAAGGCTACGGGAAAAGATTGGATTTACGACCTTTATTACAACAGACATAACATCAACCAGGCTGCCAGACATAGCGCACTGGTGGATCGTGCATTGCAGCTTGTGAATAGTCTGAGTGGGTCCAACGGCCTTACAGTGGCGCACTAACGGCGCCTTTCTTTCCCCACTTTCATTGCAGGGCAACGTCAGTCATAACGCTCACAAGATGGAAGTTCCAGGGAGTGGTGCACCGCACACTGAAGCACGGCGTCAAAGATGTCTCTCCCTGTGATGGCGCTCACAACGGGACAAGCTTAAGAAATTCCTCTTACAACTAAATAAAGGTCTGGTGTAACTCCACACATGAAATTGGCCAGCTTCGCTGTGTCTTTTGTATTGGTGCTCCCAGCCACAGCAAGGGAAAAAGTAACAGGGTTGAGCTGCGGGCCTTCAGTAAATTATGTACGTTGTTTGACATCTCCTCGCTGCGACGACAAACTGTGAGGGACGAAGGGCTTTCTTGATGGTGGAACGCAGCTCTGGAGAGATTCAGTCTACCAATGCGACGGGAGACCTCATAACTGGCAGGTATCCCCATGTCACCTTCAGTAGTGTGCCTCTGGAAAAGTGCAGTTGTTCTCAGCAGGCTGTCTGATGATCTCATAATGGCGTTCTTCTTTTCGGCGGCAGACATGGCAGCATAGGTTGATGATCGGTGCTCTCGTCTCTTATGAATGGCAAGCTTCTGGTGAGGTTTTGGAAGCCAGATTGCTTTGGCGGGCCGGATGCTGATCCTTCGCGGGCCGGAGGTTGCCGACCCCTGGTTTAAAGCATCATCGACTGGATCACTTTTACAGAAAGACTGTGTTCTTTTGCATGCCTGATAAATTAATTATGTTCGAGTCACTACTGAAATGGCTATTTCTGTCACAACATTCGATCAGCTTCGTCCTTGAAATTGACTGAGAATAATGTGTTTATGATAGCTAACGCCGACATTTCTGTAATGTATCCTCTAATTTTGATACATGGTGTGTGTCATTTGCTCTTTTCCCACGGTAGCAGCGGACGTTGCGTGCTGCACAGTTGTGCTGAGGGTCTCGAGAACAATCCCCAGGCCAGGCGATCGTTCTTTTGTGCGAGGTGTTCGGCCCGCTGTATCAGCAAATTTGCTTGGTGTGTATAGCTATCGTGGGGGTACTGACTTTATTATAGGGGGTGGCAGGTCGTTGAACCTTCCGTTTCTGAGCCATAGTTCTTAGCGGCCCGACGTCGGCTTCAGCTATACTTACTCCTTTGGGGCCAATTGGCCTATGTCTGCCGCACGAATCAGTGCTTGTGGGCTTCCCAGTAAAGGGTTTAGTCAAAGTTGACTTCACTTTTGTAAATCGTCAATTCACGAGTTTTTGTTACGTCCGTAGCAATCACCATTTCTCAAAAATTAGTTTAATGTATGAAAATCGCAACGAATTTTCATGCAATAAACTATGGGTGACTAATATTTTAGCTCAATCTTCCTCTCAGGGGCATAATGCTGCTTAGTTGGTCCATCCTTTGTTAGGGGGAGTAGCGCCCTGGAGGTCCCCATAGGTATTTTAGCATCAGCTAGGCCTTCGAGACGTCTGTCTTTCGTGGAGACTATGCTTCCTTACTTTTCATATACCTTCTAATGATATTTTTACTGTTCTTCCTCTTCTTTCCTTTACTGCTGTTTCTATGCGAGTTGATCCAGTGTGGCAACACCCTCGTGCATGAGTTCCAAGTTTTTCTCGCCAGTCCCTTCTCGCTCTCCTTGG
This sequence comes from Parhyale hawaiensis, assembly GCA_001587735.2. Classification (NCBI taxonomy): domain Eukaryota; kingdom Metazoa; phylum Arthropoda; class Malacostraca; order Amphipoda; family Hyalidae; genus Parhyale; species Parhyale hawaiensis. The sequence goes on along the minus strand of LQNS02007215.1, from coordinate 28,117,216 downwards.
GTCATAGGGTACGCAGTGGGGCTAAAACTTGGAATCTATTAACAATAATTTAGCCCAATCTCTCTCGGCTTTTCGTCCCACGCTCCGCCTTCAACCGAAAATCAAAATGCATCACAAATCAAGACATTACCTTCCGGTACCCTTCAGGGAGCATAGGGCGGGACACAGGCCATTGGGCTAGCCTAGTTAGGATCGACCATTATATGTTATGGGGAGCAGCGCCTCACAGAGACCCTGTCGGTTAGGACTTCGGGACATCTTTCCTTTGTCCTCACTTTACTTCATTCCACCTTCATATCCTTAGTGAATATGCTTTATTCTGTTCTTCCCCTTTGTTCCTAACTTTGTGTTCCCGTGCGTGGGTTCCACATTTCTCTGGACAGTCTGAATGTCCCATATTTCTTCCTCTCTTTGGATCACCGCGTACACTGTGAGCAGGGAGGTTTAAACTAGGAGCGTAATAATAGCTCCTTGTGTAGAAGAAAGTATGCCTGAAAAGATGCACTTGAAAGGAAATGCGCCAACGTTAACTTTACCGCTGGCGATTGAAATTCATGAATGTTTTTGACAATGCAGGGAAAGCACAAACAACAGGCTAAAATTTAGACACTTGTCGGCTGCAGTGGGCAGAAGCTAAAGCCGAGCGCGGTAGCTGCGGATATTGCGCGCTTCACAGTTGTGCCGAGGTACCCGGGATCGATCAGCACACAAGGCGCAGTCTTTCTCAGAGCACTCGGCGCTGAGTGAGGCATAGCTATCGTGGGGGTACCTGCCCTAGAGTAGGGGGGGTGGCTGGTCGTTGAACCTTACGTTTCGGCGCCATAGTTCTTGGCCGGCTGCAGCTGTACTTACTCCTCTGGGGCCAGTTGGTCTAGGTCTGCCGGACGAACCAGTGCGAGTGGATTTCCCAGTGGAGGGTGCAGTCAACGTTAACTTTACCTTTATTAAATGTTTTAAAGTTTTTCAAGGGACGGAAGGTGACTCTGTAAGATATTTACATTGGCAATGCTCCAGACGAGTCCGTGTGCTGAGACACTGTGCCAGCCAGAGTCGACTACTTCTTGTATTAGTTAACTTGCAGGTAATTTCACTCCACATTTTTAACCTGCTGTTACTGTCTATACTTTGCATTTAGAGTCTTTCGGCAAATAGCTAACGCACGAGGTCAACTCGTACCGAATCATTTTTACAACAATTTTAAGAATGCCATTTTTTTCGTGAAAAAAAAGGTTTGCATTATGCATTAGATGACGGGAAGTTTAACTACACTGCTACAGGGTCACCCACTTTCAGCTAGACAATCTAATCCCATGGGCTAAATATAATTGGTTCGTAATTTATGTCAGTGCTTCTTTCACCATTTTCGACTCAGATTTTAGTAGTCTCCAGCATAATTGGCTTGATACTGACACCTAAAACTTGATCAGTTGGAAAAAGCGGTGAATGAACTTTTACAATTGAGACAATTGAGCTTCGGACAGATATAAGAGAATTCCGATACAATGTCTAAATCCCCAGGACAAATCGGAGATTCGGGTAGAATATTTGTTTTTCAGTTGTCTTTGTGGGGCGTCGCATAGCTAGGGTTTGTAGTTTAACCTTACATTAGGGGACTGTAAATGAAAGGCACAATAGGACCAGATATTTTACTGGAAATGATTTGAGAGCATAACTGTTATACGATTTCATTTTTGCACAGACCTCACCAGACGACCAGCATTCCAAAACAAACGTGGAAGAAGACAGAGCAGTAATGGGAGGGTACGTTGCAATAAACATACGTGTACAGATAAATATTTTTAATCTTCCTCACCAAGTGACCTAGTGTGTACTATGCAACGTCACGTTAGCGACGTCAGTGCCTGCAGTGTGATGTACCAGCGACGTCAGTACTTGCAGCGTGACGTCCCTACCTGCAACGTGACGTCCCTACCTGCAACGTGACGTCACCACTGGTGATGAACCAAACTAACCAGCGCCGCACACGGTGCACCATCGCAGTCCGCTTCGTTCAAGACAAGTCCTGAAGAAAGTCGAACTATATTGCAATACTGACGGCAGGGCTGAAATGGTTCACTGAAAACTCTGGTAAGGCAAAAAACTAAACACATCAGTTTATTAGTCTGATAAAAGAAATGTGAAGGAGATGATGAATAGTGGCAGAAATAGGTTGCAGTCATTGAGTGAACACAGGACCAGCAAATAAAAGGAAACCAAGAGGTGACAGCTATAGGAATTACCCAATTGCCGAATTAACTCTATATCCGAACAAACATTATTTGATAGGTTTGTTCGGAAAAAGAGTTAGGCAATTGCGTAATTGCGGAAATATAAAAAATAAGATTTTAACCACAAACACAAAAATACAGAACTCCGAATAAAAAGACTATCGAAGTCTTTAAACAGAAGATATATTGCCACAATGTTAAAATACTTTCTGGAAAAAAAAAATTCCTTTCGAAGGCAGGGCAAGCTGCCACTGTACCTCACAGTTACTGTTATTATTGTGTCAGAAAGCAGGCAGTTTTCAGATCTCGCAACGAGTTCGGTAGCCAGAGCATCCAATCCAGACCTTCTTTAATTTTTAGGAAAGGCTGCCGAAGCAATATTTGACTAATAGCTGCTCATAAATTGCGAATGCATTTTGTTTGAAGGAGAGGAGATTACGAATGTTGGTGCAGAATAGAAGTGATCAGTTTAGTTCTTCGCAACGAAAATTATATCATTGGTTATTAAAAAGTTCGAAGAGAGTAGACACAAAAGCGACTCAAACGTCAAGAAGGTACATTTAATTACAGTTTTAAAAAGCTGCTCCAATGAGATCTAACATAGGAGAACATGGAGGCACATTTCTAGCAACTCAACAAATGCACCTGTCCGATAATTTATTATTAAAATGGTCATTCTACATAGCGTCGAGAGCATTCCCATCAATATGTTTTGTTAAACATAAATTACTGCAGCAGAACACTGACCAGCAAAAAACTGGAAGCGATCCACAGAGCAAGGACCCATTTTTAAATGAGCAAGTATACCTTACGAGATGTTGGGAAGGAAGGATGTTGCCTCTCACGGCTAGAATTAAGTATATATGGTGAAGATGTGGTAATTATTCCAATATTTCATAAAAAAAACACCGTGTGAGAAGAACCCAATACACTCGGTACTGACAGATCAACACTGGCCCCTACGACCGGATCAGTTTAAATAATGCAGAACTTTCAGCCTCTGACGCCATTATTCGGTGTTATCAGAAAGGTAACAAAAGAGGCCGTAGGTATGTCGAGGTAAAATGGGAACCCATGTTCGGAGGGTTACTAGTTAGGAGACCAGCAAATAAGGACACTGTAGGAAGAGAAAATAAACAGTGCATTTGAAAACGGGAGGGTAAGTAGACGCTCAGCTAAGCTTCCAAGTTAAAAAAAAAAAGAGAAAAAAAAAATAGATTACCAGTATGGAAAAGAAGAAAGCGAAGTAGTTACGGGAAGCGAGACCGTGTAGCTACAGCAAGTGCCAGTTTCTGGGTAACACCGCTTAACTAAATTAAGAAGTGCTAATACAAGGTAACAGCACAGTTTAGTCGAGCAAATCAGTGGCTGTCCAGCACATACCTAGAAGCACTGCAGCTCGACAAATTATATACTTTCTCAAACAAAATGAAACATTACCCTCAGCATGCACTAGTTACACGATAAATGTTCTAATTCAAAATATAACCAGCAGTCAACATACGACGTCACGTATCTAGTACAGACATACAGGGTGCATTCTGAAACGAAATTTAAAAACGAGAAGGAAAGCGTTGCGCTCTATAGTCGGTGCAACGGTACGGAGTCCTGAGAGCAGGAAAGAAAGCAACATTTAAGGATACAAGGTAGAGACTTAATTCAAAGAATGAATACTGTATGGGAGAGAACGGAAACGTTAAGGGAAGAGATATGTGCTTTCAAGGAAACGCCAGGATTCAAACGAAGGACAAAGCAAGGTAGCGTTCACCAAGCGCAAAGTTGCAGTTTTCGATATGAAGGTATCACATCACGGTAGGTGAATCGAAACTAGAGCAACAAGATACAACCATACTTCATGAATAGAGAGCACAAGAATCCTTCACAAGTCCCAGTCAAGGAGCTGGTCATGTTTAACTTTCATTACCGCTACACGACTTTTCCGAAAGCGTATAAGATGAATTTTTTTATTTAATAATTGACAGGTACGAAGCGAGATAGCGAAGTCGGTGAACCATATGAGAGCATGGAGTTAAAAAAAAAAACAACACAATAGTCAAGGCAGAAAGATCATGAGTTCATGAATTAGAAAAAGGACGAAAACTAAGATGAAAGACGATGAAGAGAAAATAGGTTCGCCAGTTGTACGAAATGGAACTTTCTGTACGGAAACCTGACACGTAGGAACACAAATCACGTATAGAAACACACCGAACACAAGGAGTATATCAGAGGAAGTCCAGGTGGTAACTGCAGCAATTAAAGGTATAGAGATAATGAGAAAGTAACTATTCCTTGAAGAAAGGAAATCCAATCGTCTGATACTTTGGAAGGAACACACAAATGGCAACACAAACATTTGGGCATTTTTAAGCCTCACAAGTTGCTTGGACTGGTAGGTAAGTTAATGGCTACTTAAGCGGAGCTAAATCGCGTTATATGCAGAGTGAGTAAAATGCACCAAGTGGTGGTTGCTCGTATGTTCAGCTTGAAAAATTCTGGAATTATTTTATTACCCTCTGTAACAACTCCACAGAGCTCTGTGACCAAGTCTATCCCACAGAGTGACAAAAGTTCAGTACAGCAAGATTAATTAAGTACAACGTTTGCACTGCTGGCGGTCCTCGTGCAGGACAGATAGTTATCCAATACAGACATCCTCCGGGGACACCTAGTAGTGCAATAATTTTTTTTTCGCATGGATTATCATAAAGCTATGCTACGCTCCAAATACAGCTATTCACAAGGGAGGTGGAATATTAAATCAAGAACGAAAGAGTTCAACAAATCTAATTGGAAAGAGAAAGTGGGGAAAACGGAGATCAGTATTCTAAAGTATGGTGAATAGTTATTGAGTAGCTATGTGTTGTCGAGGGTAGCATAAGCATACATAGGAACCCCAACGGTTTATCGGGCCAGAAACAGTTACAAAGCATATTGAGATAACCGGGGAATATATGCTGAACACTCGAGCATCCATTACACGGTGGCGCAACGAATAAGACCTACATGGAACGCGACGTTGACATGACGCCACTCGGTTCCAAAGGCAACCAAGTGGATGGAACGCGACGTTGACATGACGCCACTCGGTCCCAAAGGCAACCAAGTGTACGGAGCGTGACGTTGACATGACGCCACTCGATTCCAAAGGCAACCAAGTGTATGGAACGCGACGTTGACATGACACCACTCGGTTCCAAAAGCAACCAAGTGGAAGGAACGCGACGCTGCATGATACCACTCGATTCCAAAGGCAACCAAGTGGATGGAACGCGACGTTGACATGACACCACTCGGTTCCAAAGGCAACCAAGTGTATGGAACGCGACGTTGACATGACACCACTCGGTTCCAAAGGCAACCAAGTGTATGGAACGCGACGTTGACATGACACCACTCGGTTCCAAAAGCAACCAAGTGGATGGAACGCGACGCTGCATGATACCACTCGGTTCCAAAGGCAACCAAGTGGATGGAACGTGACATTTACATGCCACCACTCGGTTCCAACCGCAACCAAGTGGTTGTAGACATACAAAGGATGATAAGGTAACGTGACACTATATGAACCGTAAGCTCTACATGTGGGTACAGAGGCACGAACATACAAAAGCTATATACACAGCATCGCCAAAGCTGGTCTTTTCGTTACGTTTACATGAAGCGAGAATGGATAAATCGACTAAACATGTATACTTGTACAAATATTTGTTACACTTATGCTATTAACTTCTATAGGAGCCTGTATTAGGATCTCAGATAGCGTATGCTCTAATTTAACAAGTTTCCTGCTCGTGTACTGGAAAACCGTGTCACCGAACAATCGTGGGTTGACCAAGGAAGAGCAAGGATGTTAGGACTAGAATAGAGAGGCAGCTTACGCCTAGAAGCACCATCCTATCAAAACTACCAATAATCACGAGATGCATCATAACTTACGCTAAAATACCTCAAATACTTCTTGATAAGAAAATAAATACAACACGGATAAACTAGTGTCAGCGAATTATGCCTCATACGAGTCGGCTACGGTTATGGTATTACACAATGAGTAAATCAGGAACGTGGGTCAACGCGACACATACAAACTGTAACGGCACTTAATTTGTCAAATCTACGACGTAAGATCTACCGTGATCGAAGTCTCCAACACGATTGAATATTGACAGATGCTGAGTTATACGGATGGTACTGACTTTGAGTTCATAGGAATCATACGGCCATCAACAAAACTGAAGCAGCCAGTGTTCATACCAGCATGTCAGTTGTGTGATCATACGGATTAGAAAGACACACGGTCACAGGATCAAGCGTCATGACAGTTCTGTATACGGATTAGAAAGACGCACGGTCACAGATCAAGCGTCATGACAGTTCTGTATACGCCGCGTTCACAAGAGTTGGGAGAATCGTTTTTAAGAGCATCAAACGTAAGGAGCATTACCATTATCATCTCGGGGATTGTTGCTCATTACTACCGATTTGGGGAGAGGTATTCGGGTCGACGTGGGCGTATCTCTATCGTCACTCGAGGGTCTCTTTTGTGCGCCGGCTGAGGGTGACGACGAGTCGGGAGGTTGGTAATTAAAAGGCGATACTACGGCGGATTGTGGAGATCGAGTGGCCGAGGCCCCCTGCTCTTCTCCGTCTACTATGACGAAGGATCCCAATCGCGATAGTCTCTTACCGTCGGCAGAGATAGGATCCCTACACCGGGGTGTGGATGCGCCGCTCCCGTCCACAGGAGTGCTCACCTCAGACGGTGGGGAGCTCTTGCTATCTCCTCGGCCCCTAAACCGAGACAATTTTAGACCTAACCGAGTTTTGGTTTTTCCCATTTCCGTTCTTTCGGAATCCGACCGCGACTCTTCGCCAACAGTCAACTTTTCGTATGTGGAACTTCTAAGCAGCGGTGGCGGAGAATCAGGATCGGGAGTTTTATTTTTAGACTTAGATATCCATACTTTGCCGTCATTTTCTTTGGGTTTAGATGTGGACTGCGCCTTTTCTACTTTCTTCCACAGATTTGCTATTCTGCTGGTAACGTCTTTTTTAGCAGATTTTCCCTTGGGATCTTTGCCCCAATCAGCCATATCGTTGGCGCTCGGAGGTCGAACGTCCCGAGTGAGACTCAACGATTTAGGACCAGCTCTCTGTTGGACGCCGTCGTGGCTTGAGGGGCGCGGCATCACCCTCACACTCATGGCCGGACTCGGCTGTACGGCGTCTCTTCTGTACTTGGGCTTACCACTCACAGACGAAGTCTTACTGCTGGCGCTACTGGTCTGTTGGGCGTCGTCTTGATCGTCTTTGGTAAATGTGTTCTGGCGCTTGAGGCCAGAAGCGGTGGTGTGGGCCTGCGGCGGAGGATGGCGAGTTTTGGGCGTGGCGCCCATGCGGGGACTTGAGCCAGCACTGGACGCTGGTGAGGAGCTACTGCTGCTTCCAATTCGTCCCGCCCTTTGCCGCAACTCCGACGCGCGCGTGGCGCGGGGCAGCTTGGGAGAGCCAGGCTGGGCAGCGAGCTGCTGCGGCGGTTGTGGCTGTGACGGTGCCTGTCGCTGCTGCAGCTGTGGCTGTTGATTCGACGCTTGGCGGGGTTGCTGCAGATTCTTCTGAGAAAAAGCAGGCTGCGAGCGAGGCGTGGGCTTGAAAGCAGCTGCCGCTGTTGGCACGGGACGATTTTGTGAGGCTGTTGGCTGAGCAGCAGGGCGAGCAGCGACTTGGGGTTTACTAGCCCCAGGATAAAGGGCTTTCCGTTTACCTCGAATACCTTTACCAGTAGGCTCAGGTTCTTCTGCTTTCGCGTAACTTTCTTCTCCAGGTTTGACTATGCGCGGTCTGGCAGGCACGGCGGGGCTCGATGGCGCACTCACATCAAATGTGTTATCGTCATCGTCACTGGATATCAAGCTCAAGGTTTCGATATCTAATATATTTTCCTGCGATAACCCGTGCAGTAGATCAGTAGTATTAGCTTCTCTATTTTCATTTAAAGTGCATATAACAATATTAGCATCCTGGCTCAGCGCCTCCAGTTGCTCCGACGTCAAGTCGAGCTCTGCACCATCTTTGAAGTCGATCATACCCTCGTCCTGTGCAGACATTGCATCTACGCTCTCGATGGTACGGGTCTGGTACCTGGCTGGATTGCTCTGTCGCTTCTCACGCATGGATCGTCTCTGCATGGGAGATCCCATCGGATTCTCTACAGTGGGTGTAGTCGGAGAGTCGTCATCAGCATCCTCGTCATTCGATAAAATACGGGTTCTGTATCGATCGCTCCGCTCCGAGCGCCTCTCTCTGGGTGTCAAGCCGCTCCGCGTCGAGGACTTGCTCGAGTCCCCGCCGGACGCTTGGGAACTCGGCCTATCACTTTTGGTGAAGGTTCGAAACCGGTCGTTGTTATGCATGGCTTTTCTTAACATACTCGGAGTCACCTGGGGCGAGCTTCTCGCTTTATGCAGAGGTGAATCCTGTGGTAGGTCGGGGATATCGTGCGGGATATCATCCACAGCTAATTCAGTGTCAGTGGCGGGATCGTGAGGTCCCAGAGTATCCTTATCAAGTTCTGTAACTTCTTGGCACGTCGACGTATCTTCCCCAGCAGTGAGTGTTACGCTGCTCATTGGCTGCTTCGCCTCTCTGCTGAACATCCGCGCGAGCTGCTGCGCGGGCGCCTCAATTGCGGCCATGGCCTCCGAAGGTATGGAAGAATTCAGACTGGGTGGACTGTGTCGCTGGTCCACAACTTCACTAGTTATGGAGGCAACGCTGATCATTGAACTCTCCATGTCATCAGCATCTAAAAAAGGGGGAGGTACAACATTCTCCAGGTTGCTATGACAAGAACTGGCTAAGCTTCCGCCGTTGGTACCATTGACGTCAGACATATCTTCGCCCAAAGCCCGGCGAACCATGTGAGGAATTTTCCGAGTATGTCGGCACTCCATAACTTTCTTTTGCTGAGTAGGCTGGTTGTCATCATTGAGGCTGGCAGATAAAGAGGGTAGCGAGTCCATAGCAGAAGGAGCGGCAACGTTCTCAAGAAGGCATTCGGAGGTGATACTTTGAGATATAATGGAGGCATCATCACTGCTTCTACCTTCAGCGGCTTGCACTTCTACAGCTTGAGCGATTTTCATCGCTTCCGTAGCAACGATCATTGAATCAGTCATGGAAACATCGGAAGCGACTCCATGCCCACCAGTTACTCTACCAGGAGACACGCGCGCGTCATCGCTGGAGGTTTGCAGTCTTTCCTCAGGAGACGAGTTGCAGGAGGATGGCACTGCCGACTTTGGGGGACTGATTTGCCGCGGAGCCACCTCGGCAATAGGAGCGGTGACGGCCTCTGAAATTGGTTCAGTCACTTCGGTAATATCATCGATGATACTTGACTCTTCGTCGGCGTGACCAGAACTTTTGAGTTGGCTCTTCTCGGTTTGTTCAAGATCGGTACGCAGCTTGGAGCTCTCTGCTTCGTTGGGCAGAGGCCCGTTTCTGGTGCTGCTGGCCGGGGCCGGCGCGAGCTGCAGGCGCTGCATAGGTACCCCAGGTATGTTAGTGCGGCCTGGGGATCGAGCGGGTGATCTGCCGGGAGAATGAGATAAGCCAGGAATTCGAGAGTTCGACTTTCCACGTTTGTTGCCTCGCCCAACATTACCTCGTGACACGCGCTGCTCGCTGCGTGGCATGCCTTGGTTGATGCAGTGCTGCAGAAGTGCCTGCTCACTGGGAGTCGTTTCCTCGGGATACGACTCAACTGAAAGGGAACTCAGCGAAGAATTGCGTGAGAAACATACAGGCGTGTCTTCCACTCCAAATTTTCGTAAATTATTGGACTCTGCCTGACTGCCTGTCTTAGGGGCTCCGCTGGTTTCACATGTAACACCCTCAATGGAACTTAAAGAGGAACGTCTGGACAGCGCCGCAGGAGTGTCTTCGACATTGAAGCGCTGTGGGACTTCTTCTGATTCCGCCGCATCTTGTTTACGGGCGCTGCTGTCGTTGGTACGAGGCTCAGGGGCAAGCCGACACGTCAGCTGTCCGCCATCATCATCACAGGAAAGGGAGCTCAGCGACTCACAACGGGAAAAATCTGCCGGTGTTCCCTCAGTGGCATATCGCCGGACCGACTCAGCCCGCGCCGAACTGGCCTGACCTTTTCTGTGCGTCTCTTGCTCGCACGAGTCCACCGTCAAGTCACTCAGCGAAGTTGCGTTCGAACAGCCAATGGGTGTGCCTTCGACCGCTCCCCAATTCTTCACCTCTTCGCCGCTGAAGTTGTGAGCTTTGAGATCGGCGTCTCTGGCATCGGGTTTGCTGGTGCCGCCGGGCCGATCAGGAGGAGGGTGCTTAAGGGCGGGGGAAACTCGCGCTACGGGAACGGGCCGGTGGCGGGGAGAAGAATGCGGAGACGCCCCGGTGGGGCCTCGTCTGGGAAGAGCCGTGGGAATACCAGGAGACCCTCCGCTGGTGGGAGAAAGCGGAAGACCAGCGGGTGTCTTGCTCGTTGCACGAGGGGCGGGGATTCCATGGTTATGTCGAGGCGATGGTGGCTTGCCTTTGATGGACCGCAACTGGAAAAGAAAACCGATGATTACAATAGCGGTGGTGCTGGTAAAGGATGTGGCTAGCCTACATAAGATTCAGGTCTACTACGTGTACCTATAAGTTAGCTACTAACCTCCTCTAGCTGAACCGAACCTACCTTAACCTATTCTTAACAACATACTCTGAGGTAAACCACATGATAATGAAAGACGGTGCATGAAACTAAATTTTAGGGTACCCCACCGCCCAAGAAATTGGCAAATGATCACTGTAAGAAATACACAGATCCCACCCCGATATGTATGTACTCTGGAAATCTGACAACTCGCACGACTCGTTGGTGGCTTCAGAAAAGAGGGCATAAACCGAAAAAAAAAAAACGAAAAGTTAAGCTAAATTAAGTTGCAATTTACGTTTGCAGTAATTTCATCTACTAAAGAGACCAAAATGGATACTGCTTTTAGCGGGAGCACAACAGCGAAAAGTTGCTTCATTAGTAAAACGTTAAACTGCCAGCAGCGACAAAAGCAGTGAGACTGAGCTGAGCATATCGACACAGTGACGTCATCCATGAGGTAGCATTGCTACCTCCATGTCAATGAATTACACACTACACTCACTTTGTAATCCTTCCATTACATACATTAGTACTCAAAGCATTACTGCTTTAGAAGCACCAACTACGGAAAATGCAGTTCAGTTCGTTTGGGATAGGGATTTTAGGAAGGCATTAGCAAACAATTAGTATTTAACAGAAGCCTACACTTTGTAAAACAGCACCCAAAGGAGACTCTATACACAATTACCTCAATCCGATGTCGGTATAGATCACGTATACATTGATGTCGATAAACAGTAAGTCCTCACCATTCAATAATGGCCACTAAAAACTGCTTAGGATGTGTTCAAAAATGTGAAGTGCGAGTGGCATTTATTCAAGATAAATAATCGTCATTATTTCTGTATTCAAAAGAGTGAACGATGGGTAAACTGGTAAAAGCAAAAGGCGATTGTCTAGATGTTACAAGACACTGGTGGACTCTCACATGACCAAAACCAAGCTAGTATGACGTCACCACAGACAGCTAATCTTCGGCACGCAGGCGAGACCAGTGCTTACCTTAGGCATGGCGGCCTGAATGCAGCGGTTGAGGATGCCCTCAGCATCGGAAGAGTCTGTGCTTTCCCCCTGCAGCAGCAGGCCGTGGGGTGGTCCAAGGGGACGCCTCGGACCCCCGCGACCCCCACCAGCACTCCGCTGCNGGTGGCGGGGAGAAGAATGCGGAGACGCCCCGGTGGGGCCTCGTCTGGGAAGAGCCGTGGGAATACCAGGAGACCCTCCGCTGGTGGGAGAAAGCGGAAGACCAGCAGGTGCCTTGCTCGTTGCACGAGGGGCGGGGATTCCATGGTTATGTCGGGGCGATGGTGGCTTACCTTTGATGGACCGCAACTGGAAAAGAAAACTGAAGATTACAATGGCGGTGGTGCCGGTAAAGGATGTGGCTAGCCTACATAAGATTCAGGTCCATTACGTGTACCTATAAGTTAGCTACTAACCTCCTCTAGCTGAACCGAACCTACCCTAACCTATTCTTAACAACATACTCGTGAGGTAAACTACATGATAAAGTAAGACTGTGCATGAAACTAAATCTTAGGGTACCCCACCGCCCAAGAAATTGGTAAATGATCGCTGTAAGAATTACACAGATCCCACCCCGATATGTACTCTGGAAATCTGACAGCTCGCACGACTCGTTGGTGGCTTCAAAAAAGAGGGGATAAAAACAAAAAAGTTAAGCTAAATTAAGTTGCAATTTAGGTCTGCAGTAGTTTCATCTACTAAACAGAGCAAAATGGACGCTGCTTTTAGGGGTGAAAGAACAGCGAAAAGTTGCTTCACTAGTAAAACGTTAAACTGCCAGTGGTGACAAAAGCAGTGAGACTGAGTTGAGCATATTCACACAGTGACGTCATCCACGAGGTAGCACTGCTACCTCTATTATCATTATAGTGGGTTGGGTTACTAGCGCCGCAGGCATCACGCCCGCCTCGGGCCGAAGACACAAGATTGGGATATTCTCGGTTTTTGCGCTCTATCACTGGCCCAGCATAGTGCTGAGAACATGAACTTCCTCATCAATCATAAATTTAAGGTCCATCTGGGGTCATAGGCCCAGTCAGTTTCACATCTCTGCTACTAACAAATGGTCGCGTAGCAACTGTGTTACTCTCCCGTCCATCTCAATAAACCTCCGAATTTACATTTTTTCGTAGATTTCACATCGCTCCAAGTATCTCTTTATCCTTCCCACATCAAAATTCCCTGAGGGGGTTCGGAAAGCATTTCTACCATCATCGCATCTATGTCCCCTCCCTGGGGGTATGAGAAGTATCTCCATCGGTTTTCCGAGTAGCTGGGGCATTCAAGGAGATGGCGTACTGTCAGCGGCACCAGACAGTCATCACAATGGGGTTGAGGGCGGCGCTCCATCAAGTATTGATGGGTCAGCCTGGTGTGGCCAATGCGCAGGCGGCACAGTACCACCTCCAAGCGGTGGTCGCCGCTCCTGGACATTGCCCACTCGTGTACTCCCGGTTTTATCACTCTCAACTTGTTATTATTGACGTCATTCCATCGTTGCTGCCACACCGCTCTCATAGATCTCCGTATGTAGTAGTAATAATCTTTACTTGGTATAGCTGGGTTTACCCCCTCTCCCGGGGCTCCCGCCACCTCCCTAGCTTCGTTGTCAGCCCTCTCGTTTCCGGCAACTCCCACATGACCGGGACCCAGCAGATCTGCAACTGCTTCGGTCCCTCAGTTAGGGTCGTCAGCCTTCCGAGGAAAGCGCACACCACAGGATGATTGCTGTTATAGTTCTGCAGTACTGTCAATGTGCACATGGAGTCAGTAAATATAACAAAATAGTTATGGTTAATCATTTCGACAATGTCCAATGCTTCGAAGAAACCGTAGAGCTCCGCTGAGTAAGCCGATGTTCCAGGCCGCAGCTTCCTGCGGAGCACCACATCACCAGACACCGCGGCGCAGCCCACTGATTCTTTCATTCTAGGGCCGTCAGTGTAAATCTTCCTGCAGTCGGCGTGTTTTTCTACTACATGATTCAGGAACACCCGCCTTGCGTGGGTTTCTGTCACCAACGATTTATTGGGTAACTCTCATCCGCAGCAAAAGGTCTCTATGGAAACACGCCATGTTGGAGTGTTCTCTACTATAGCAGGGAACACAGTCATTGGTGTGAAGTCCATATGTTGCAGGAGTTCTGCATAGTTAGTGGACGAGGGTAGATAGTATGGGAAATCTCCGTGCCGGTCGGGCAGATCACAAACGGCTCCGTGAGTTGGGTTGCGCGGCGTTTGTTCCTCTACGTCAATGAATTACACACTACACTCACTTTGTAATAATTCCATTACATACATTTGTACTCCAGGTATTACTGCTTTACAAGCACTAGCTACTAAATATGCAACTCAGTTCGTTTGGGATAAGGATTTTAGGAAGGCATCTGCAAACGGTTAGTATTTAACAGAAGCCTACACTTTGTAAAACAGCACCCAAAGGAGACTCTCTATACAAATTATTACCTCAATCCGGTTGCGGTATATATCACGTAGCTATACATATATGTCGATAAACTGTAAGTTCTCGCCGTTCAATAATGGCCACTACAAATTGCTTAGGGTGTGTTCAAAATTGTAAAGTGCGAGTGGCATTTATTCAAAGTAAATAATAATTACCTCCGCCAAAGAGGTTATGTTTTCGTCGTGCTTGTCTGTCTGGCTGTTTGTCTGTCACCAAGATAAATCAAAAAGTTACGAACCGATTTGGATGAAATTTACAGGGATTGTTAGGTATGTTAGGAGGAACAGATGATTAACTTTTGGTGAAGATATGTCCATCCGTTTGTTTGTTTGTCT
>LQNS02007215.1:28088532-28101596 GCA_001587735.2 Parhyale hawaiensis | reverse complement strand
TTAGGCATGGCGGCCTGAATGCAGCGGTTGAGGATGCCCTCAGCATCGGAAGAGTCTGTGCTTTCCCCCTGCAGCAGCAGGCCGTGGGGTGGTCCAAGGGGACGCCTCGGACCCCCGCGACCCCCACCAGCACTCCGCTGCTCCAGACTTAGCTGTGACAGGTCCGATACGCTACCAGCCTGTAATGGAACAGCTTGGAACACTCTACACTGGAAAGGGTCAAACTTTTGCAACCCTAACTGAAATTAAAAACTTGACAAAAGAACAAGATTAGAGAACATACATCGTAGAAAATAAAATAATCTTCACGAAAACCATATCTACGTAGGATTGCCCTATCTAGTTATACGGGTTCTTTCTCTTATGCAATGCCATGGAAGAGCCCTCGTAGTGCATAAGTTAGGGCCAAGTCCAGATATGAGTAGCTTCTGATTTCAACAGATATAGCAACCAAGAACGATGACATTCTACAAAATAGATAAATGCAATAAGAGCCCCACCTGGGACAGGGCAGCAGGCGTGTCTTCGGTGCAGTACGAGTGAAGGGTGTCGCCCGTCTCCTGTCCCGGCACCCAGCCGTCCACTTGGTTCTGTAACCACATCTGATATGAGTGTTGTAGTGTGAGCAGTACAGAGCAGTAAGCAACTCCAATTAATAGTTCCCGTCGTAAATGAAAGATGTGCATCAAAATATAATTCATGGCAGGTAGTGTGACTTTCCCTTAAAACGTATTAACTAAATTTTGGATGCTAATTAGGATGGTATGATTGAAAATGACGCAAGGCAGTTCAGGATTTTCACTCATCCTTAAGCAATTATTTCAGGATTTCCTGTAGTTAATGTCTCTCTCTACATATGATTTTAAACACTGTCCCCTGTAAGCCTCGTAACGTCAAAAGAGTGCATGAGGAAGACTTGTATGATTTAGCAAACAAAATTTCAAGCCGTGTTCATTGGCGACAATCTTCAAGTTGTCTGTCCCACAAAGGGTTGAAGCAGCAACTGAACTGCAGAGAGCAGCACCAGCTTACCTGTTGGTTGAGGTTGAGAGCTGTTGTGGTGACCTGTAGGTTGACCGTGTTGATGGGGATGTTTGAGACCCTGTTGACGCCCCAATTCTCTTCACCAGCACCCCCCAGTCTGGGTGGAGGAGGTGGGGGAGGAGCAGGGATGGGAGGTGCGCTCAGTGGAGTGCGGGGTGACTTGACGAAGGACGAGCTTCTGCTCATGGGCCGCACGGGGGTTTTGGCGTCACTGCTCCGCCTGCAGTGAAATAATTGTGGAGTTACAATAAAGGTCCAAAACACCTAGCAGAAAAAAACCCTAATTTCAATCATAGCGGCGACCTAAAATAATCTCACTATTTACGACAGATTTGATCCTTGAGCAATTGATTATGACAGACCTAATCCTTGAGCCTTAACGGACTGAAGACGGCGTCGACAGCTGCAGTATCAGGGTGCGGACTCAGAAAGCTGAAGTCTCACTCTAACTTTAATGCTCAGCCAGGGCTGAGGAAATGACTCGGTTTCCCTGACCTTAAAAATGTCCAACTCCTACAACTCCGACTCTGCAGTCCTGCTTGCCGAACAAAACCAGGAAATTAGGAGCTGCAGCAATTTATTATTCTGATGGTTGGGCCTTGAAGCCGCAAGCACCGATCTCCAGGCAACAACATAAGCGCTACGCACGATGCCCAATACAAGCAGTAGCATGAGATCACCGAGCATCCACACACAGCAGAATACATAAACAGCGTACTGCCGAGCACACGCACCACTGTTCTAGCGACCGGGTGCGTGGACCATGCAGCTGACGTACATCTCCACATGCGCTGCATGTATCTGTGCTTTAGGACACTGCAGTAAAATAACCTCACTTTATACAGCGATGTCTGAAGAGCATTTGCTATAGCACGATTTAGTTTAGCACATTCAAGAGGAAATATTTTCTCCAAAAGAGCGACCAAGAATTCGACAAATGATTAAATTAATGACATACCTATACCCAATTACAATTTCAAAGTCGACGATAGTATCATTCAAGACACGATGAATCGCAACTCAAGCCCATCAATGTCATAATCGTACTTCGCTTTCGTTTCATCATAATTTCCTAGACGAGATATATGCCACAACATACTGCAGCAGCTATACTATGCAAGCACATAGCCGGTAACGGGATTAAATAGTATCGTACATGTAACCCTACTAGCATCAGTGTACTTCATAAACACTTCAAACAATGCTATTCGTACGGGAAGCCGATGCTTTATTTAGTCCTATCGAGCAAAAGGTATGAAACTCAATTGAACATGGAGCAATCATCTTCAGTGTTTTAGCCCATTAGTGCCTCTTGCACGCGTGTGGTTGTTCCACATAGGGTTATTCGTACTAAAAGTGATGTTAAATTATCTAGGGTAGCAAAGGGCTAAGGGACCACGCGTTTTCGCAACCTCACTATTGCAAGCAATTCATAAACAGTAGCTAAATCGTGTAGCATGTAATATGCGAAACAATTCCAAAAGTAAAGATCTAAGTTACTCTAAGCAGTCGTCAATATCGGAGAAACTGAATGTTGCAAGGGAGGGGCTGATCTCACGTACAGCCCTGGGGAACCCGTCAGGTATATTAGCAATAAGAGCTTAATTTCAGTGATCGGTAATTAGCGAAGAAATAAATTCGGTGCGTGAAAATCGGCCGGAGAGAGAGCGCGTCACGACAGCAGCAGCAGCAACACGTGCAGCTCCAGCCTCGCGGAAATGTTATTTTGCTGTTCCAATTATGACATGGTTAATAAATGAACGAGTGAAATGCATCGTAGTTTGGTCATGTCCACTAACTCTCCAGTCCAATGAAACATTTTGCTGCTCCAATAACGCCAGTGGGTAATAAGTGACCTAAGGGAAAACCTAAGCAGTTTCGTCATACACGCTAATAATTTACAGGCTGTAGTTTTTACATCTACTACAGGTGATGTATAGCTAGGCCTCCGGGACGGGTCTTTCGTGCCCATTTAAGCTTTCTTCCAATTTCATACTCTTACTGATCTTGCTTTCATCTTTTGTTCTTCTTTCTCGGTTTGCTGTTGCCATGCGCACTGTTCCTGTGAGAGAATACTTTTATGCACAGGTTCTAAGTTTCTATCGCTATACTGTGTGCCTCCTGCTTCTCCCTCAGTTAGATCGCCATTGTAGTGGAAACGGAGGCTCAAATAACTCGTATAATAATGGGCCAGTAGCAATCCAAAGGTTTTTGCAGTTTTAGTTTATCATTTAAGTCTGATGCGTAGATGAGTTACGATGATAGGTAAGAAGCATTTTATTAGGAAACGAAAGGGAGCTTTCAATAGGAGCCGTGATTGTGTAACGCAATCGTAACCTAACAGAATAGAAGAAATGCACGCGGCTTCTGGGAAACACATCAGAGGCCTATTGCAATTCGACTTTCGGTGTCACCCGCGTTACCCCCCCAGCCTCCAATATGGCCAGAGGTTTGCTACATCAGGTGACACCGACGACAACCTCAAAAATTATAGTGTTATGCGCTGGGTAATACTGCCTTTGTTTACAAACATCGACTTTGTCTGTCAACACTGTGAAAAAAAAAGAGCAATGTTCTATGACTGCCAAATAATGGCTTCAACGTAGCATTTAAAGCACTTTCGCGTATTTTCTGAACTTTTTATTCTAAACTTCATATGTACAGCGATAATAAGATTGCACGAGAAATGTTCAAGTATGAGATTTCCACAGATTGCGCAACACATTTCGGAGGCGCTGAGCCCTGGGTTACACCGGCGTCTGATTGCAACAAACCTCTGAAGGTTCAGTTTCCCCAGCCGTTGCATGATATTACAGACAAAGGGGCTAAAATGGGGAATAAGCAATGACAAAGAATGCACGCACGGACAGAGGTGTATGGGAACGATAAACCAGGAATATAGAGAAAAAGAAAATAGTACAAGCAGAAAAAATGAATTTACTAGAAACAACCTGACTGGAACTTAAAGAAGCGAATTTGCTGCACGTCCAAAAAGACAGAACTAAAATAGACTATATTAAACGATATAGCTACGCATCTCGAAGACAGCCTCAATTTTCAAGCATATTACAGTTAACTTTGGTACATTCGCAATTGACGCACATGCAACATTTTAATTAGATTTTATTTGTCACCAACCTACACGTAACTAGCCCCTCGGTAGCTGCTTCACTATCTCAATCATTTTATTAGCACAATTGATGGCACTTAAATTTTCATGCTCGGAAAACCTAATTCAACCTGGAATTAACGTTCAAGCCATAAAATGTAGAGCTCTTCAAGCTCTTGCTTACGGACGGCCGTGACAGGTAAAATGGTTTTTTAATTCAGTGTTAGCAAGAAGTCGGTATACCTGGCTGAAATATTTCACATTTCTGAAGGCAAAACGTCGGACCATATCCGGCGAAAACGGCGTGACCACGCAGCTAGGCAGGGAAAAGGCCGATACATGTGTGACCGACCTACAAACACGACCCTAGTCGCTCCAGACCATAAAACAACAATCCCGCTAAACGATACGCCAGTTTGCGCGAACACCTACCTGTTCTGCGAGAAACTGAGCTCGCGGTCACTAATAAATAGAGGGAAACGAGGCGTACGCAGCGGGACTGTGAACAGGATGTAGTAAGAAAGCATACGGATTTGCGCTGTTATAAATTAGAGAATAGCTATATAATGGCTGGCCAATGCGCGGCTGAGGAGCTCGGCCACTAATAAATACATACGCGGGAAATGAACGTACGAATCTGTATGCAGGAAGCCGTTAGAAAACTTATGAAATTGCACCGTGATATATTGCAGACTACCTGTTCTCCTGGAAATTGTGACTGCTGAGCTCACCAACTAATAATTAGAGAAACACTCTGATAGCGCATAACTCCGCCAAGACAGGCATGGCTAAGCAAAGCTGAAACTGATCCTGGAAGAAGGATTTCCTAGTTATCATCACCAAAATTTGGAGATTTGTGCCTCTTGACATTTTTAAGAGTTCTTGGAATTATAAGATACACTCAAAACTTTTTTAGTCATGTTGTGACAAACACTGAGACAAACACATAGTTCAATGCACAAACGGTCCAAAACAAATCATCACCAAAATATGCTCATCTGTAACAATTCCTGCGACTTTCAGGAAGGTCTGTTCTTAACTTTTTAGATAATGTTACCGACACACATAAAGAAATGAAGGCAAATGAATTAACAGGTACTCACAATATTTGGTCATTCACTCTTTGTTATATTCCTAAGATATCCTGAAATTTCATGAAGATCCGTTAATAACTTATAGAGTTACATTGCCCAAGAAAGAGCAGGTACGCGAACAAACGGTTGAACGGATCTTCACCGAAAGTTTAACCATTTGTTCCTTCGAACATACCTAACAACCCTTGCAAATTTCATGAAGACATGCGTCCATAACGTTCTGAATTATCTCGTGACAGACTAATGCCGACAAGGACATAACGCCCTAGGCGGAGGTAAATATAGGAAATCGAGCTGTATGGCAGGCGCAGAATGTATAATAAGTCGAATGGATTTGCATAGTTTTACTTTAGTGAATAGTTATTCGCCGGAAGTAGTGAGAACGCACAACTCAGCCATTAATAAAGTGAGTGAAACGAGGCGTACAGATCGGGTGTACGCAGGTACCAGTAAGAAGAAAATATGCGTGGTGCTGCCAGTTTTTAAAAGATACCTACGGTCAAAAGCATTCACAAACAATGGAATCTTAATTAACGAAAATCAACAACCACTGATCGGACTGACCAAAAGAGATACCGTACTTATTTCCTACTCTAGCGATTGTATGAAAAAACAAAGTAGGGACTCTTTAGTAAGACATCATAAGGAAGAAAGTAACTTGAGGGGATACAGTAGGTAAAATTTTACTTCTACCCCCCACTCAAAATTCAGTGTTTTTGTCGACATATTTAGGTGAAATGAAGCATTCTCTAAGATGTTTTGCAGAAATGACGTTTTCGTCGGAAATGCTTAATTTTCGAGATATTTGACTTTGAAGTTCCCATTGTTTTTCTACGGGAAAAAATTATTAGCGTTATCATAGGCTTGCTAGCGACCCCCTAAGAACCTAATCTTACCTTACCTAATCCAAAAAAAAACATAATAAGAGGTGTTCCATAACACTGTGAGAGTGTGGCTATTTCTCCCACAAAAAAAAAAAAAAAGGGAACTTCAAGGTCAAATACAGTATCTAGAAAACTAAGTATTTTCGACGACAACGTTATTCCTGAAGAAGTCTTAGAATCCTTTATTTTACCCAAAAATGCTGGATTCTAGAGGGGGTAGTAGTAAAAAAAAATATACGGATAAATTATTGCTGTAATCATAAGATATAGATATTTATGAGCTGCTGCAAGAAACATCGTGGTGTTACAGCGGGAGCAGCAGCACGAACCGTTCGGCAAAAAAGCAACAAGAGCTAGAGGGAAATCGTAGCAAGTTTGAACGAGAAATCCCAGTCACACGAAAAGGACTAGAGAACGGAGCATTGCGGAAGAGAGGGTTGGTGCGCAGGTATACAGGACAGGGGAGGCGCAGCTGCGGTTATCAGCGTCCATTACGACAAACAAACAACCGACCAAGCCACCACAGAGATCTTGGACACACTCGCACACAGTGTAGCCACTGGCTTTCCCCCCAAAGGGTAATTGTTGAGCTGCGGCAACTGAGGCAGGAAACGTGTGCTCCGCTGCATTTGGTGGTATTAGTATTCGCATGGTTTGGGCCTCTCTGTCCAGACAGTTCAGTGCGGTCCATATAGAGGAAGACAGGATGCATGGTGCGTCAAGTAAAATGAGATGTCTAAGCAAGGGAATAACAAACGAGCACCAATGAAATGATCAACAAAAGCACAAAGAGAGAAAGAAGTAAAGTGGATACGACTGACTAGACGTTCTCAAGGATTAAAGCTTTAGAACACTACGGCATACAGGCGAGGGTGCAACTGCTCGTAAGATTAAAAGAATATGACATCAACCGGCCCTACACTCTACTCTACATAGCTATAGCACTGAAGCTTCCATATAAAACCCCAAAAAATATATTCTATACAGGTATACTTTTTGAACCCTAAATTTTTGCATTCAAAATATGAGGAAACAAGGAGAAATTATATAAGTGATAGATAATGGCAGGAAGAAAGCAGAAAAAAAGGACATATGAAACCCAAAGAAATTCATCAAATGCACACAAGATAAAAAACCTATAAGTGATTTGACATCTTTACAAGTCTAACGGTGATAAGCATCGATTTTTCCCTTGATGTCGGCATTTGTTAGAATTTTTTTGCGTAACAGATCATTCTCCTGTTTACTTTCTACTTGCCATAATATTTCCTAGATTTCTTTATTTCTTTATTTTTGCAATAGGAAGTTCGCACTACAAAGTCTACAACACCGCTATGAAACCATAACCATCGAATGTATCTGTATGTATACGCAGTCAAAGGAGTATGGACAAAAAATGAAACATTTCAGCATGCCTTAGTGCACAATTAGAGGCTCATATTGACGTATTTCCATAATAGCAAGTCTTGATTATCGTCGCGGTTTTTTTTTTCCATCCCTAATACTGACTAATTGATTAAGACAAGTTCTTGCCCATTTAGCTTAAGAGATTTTGCAATCCGATGTTTAAGTAATTAAAGCTAAAGCCGGTAAAAGCATCGCGAGCGTACAGCAGGTTCCTATATAGCAAGGCTACATGCCAGCAGCCAGAAAGGATATCTGGACGGTTCAGTCAGCGTGGCCACGTAGACAGTAGGGCAAGTATAATAACGAAAATACCGCTGACCAAGTTGGACAGCTGACAGTAATACGAGTGCGGAGAGGAACGGCACAGCGGTTATTGTCGCTGTAGCTGCAGGTACGTTCAACCTCCTAGCAAATTATGATTATTATATTCCCAATTTCACCACCGAAACCACGAACTCAGACGTGATCCAGGCAGTAAGTCGCATTTGCGGCTACTACCTACACCTTTATGTTTTTAATAGTGAATTCCGCATCATAGACGCTGTTTAGAGGGAAGCATAAGATAGATGAGAACAGCCTTTGGTAGGCGTTAAACTAGGGGGTCATTATAGATTTACATTGATAAACTAGAGCACTCTGAGAGCGTATACCTCCGCCAAGTAAGGCAACGGTAACGAAAAAGTCAAACTGGCTCTGAAACAATGATTTTACCGCATCAACTCCAAAATCTAATCATTTGTGCCTTTTAATAGTATTAACAGTTTCTGCAGTTTTTTTTTTTCAAGATCCTTTCATTGCTGTTTGAGTTATGCTGGTAACAAACATTATGACAAACATAAGTCAAACATACAAACGAACCAACCGATCTGTACCAAAATTTACTCATTTATATTTTTTAACAAAACTAACAACTCCAGCAAATTTCATAAAGATCCATTCAAAACTTCTTGAGTTATTGCATAACAAACATAGTGACAAACAGAGCTCAAACATAGAAACGAATCCACCGATCTCCTCCAAAATTTAACCATTTTTCCCTTTTCACATTATAAACAACTCCTGTAAATTTCATAAAGACCCATTCAAAACTTTTTGAATTATTGCGTAGCAAACACAATGACAAACACAACTCAAACATAGAAACGAATCTGCCGATCTGCACCAAAATTTAATCATTGATGTCTTTTAACATTACTAACAATTTCTGTAAGTTCCATAAAGATTCACTCTAAACTTTTTGAGTTATTGCGCTAACAAACATAAAATCAAACATAGCAACAAACATATGAACGAACAAACAGATCATCACAAAACTGATTACTTACTCTTTGTGATATACCAAACAACTCATGTAAAGTTAATAAAAATCCATTCATAACTTTTTGAGTTATGCCATTGAGAAAAATGAGGGAGACAAACAAATGAACGGATAAACGGATCTTCACTAAAAGTTAATTATCTGTTCCTCCTAACATACCTAACAATCCCTGTAAATTTCGTCAAAATCTGTCCATAACTTTTTGAGTTATCTTGCTGACAGACAGATGTACCCGACGAAAACATAACCTCCTTGGCGGAGGTAATAATTTTTAGACACAATGAAGCTTAGAATATCTTGACTAACTGAAACTGGCGGCAATTTTACCTATAGGACGTACGATAATACCATATTTTTCACATACGGTCAAGAATTTATTTTCAACAGCCGATCTTGTGGAAGAAGGCAACTTTCGTATAAGCGCGTTCCGCTCGCTGGTTACGTACGAAATAAAAATAATGAATATAATCGGATGTGCTTGGCTTACATCCACATTTCACAGTACAGCACCTAGCTACATATAGCTACTCATACTTTTGGGTTATCCGTGTGTTACAAACATAGCTATTGAAACCGTCACTACAGCTTGAACCACAAGGACAATCGAGAGTTACATATAACACAATTAGTAAATCCTTCCACCACAAACATTACGAAGATTAGCGCTGAGTAAGTCTCCGAAATATGAACTACACCGAAAGCAACGTATATGTGTAATACCAATTCGGTACATCAAGGGACTATAAACAAAAAATTACGGCAAGTTATGCACAGAACATAATATCAAAAAACTTTTATTAAGAACACAATATCGTCTACGGCTGAAACTAACGAGTAGCTATTGCGATTCTGACATACTGTCACGAAAGACCTAGAACAACGCCACTAAAAAGCCGTAAGAACATCAATGGTAGATAATGCTGCACCTCTTGAGATTATCAACCCTACAACCATCGCACAAAATGCATGATCGTTGATTTTTGCAACCCCCCTTCCTCCCGAGATTTTTTAATCACGGCACCGAACTCAAGTCATCATAGCACTTTACTGTTAACAGAGAGCTACATTAGAGCAGGAGTACAGTGCCTATACAACACGCAACAACAAAAACCTACCGTTACGCTGGCACTCCGCACACAACCAGGCAGTGGGAGAGAGAGAGAAACAGAGCCACCAGGTATACACACCGCCAAGGGGAGCCGCACGGTACGAACTAGCGGCACTTGGTCGGTCCGTACGACGTCCGTGCGGCGTCTCACGGGATCCTTGGCTAGTATTTATCCATACACAGCTGGCGCGCAATGCACAGCGCAAGATGCAGCCATGCATACGATAAGTTCAATGTACAGGTGGTGTCCATCTCTCAGCACAGTTGGATCTCTGCTTGCTCTAAGCCATCTATCTTAGCGTATCCCCTCCCCGAATATTTTCTCTTTGCGTAGGTACCTTCCTCATACAAATTTTTGAATTTAGTTTCAATTTTCCAATCCATTTTCTTGGCAGCTGAACTTTGTTAAAGATCGATCGTAATATTCAGGTAATTTAAAGAGATTAAGCCCGCTTCTAAATAACGCACGCGTGATACAAAAAGAATCAACTACCCTTCGGTATGCAAATCCCAAGTTTCTACTGCATCTAACGTAACGGACTCAAAGCAAGATGCGCAGGTGACATGGTAAACATTTTTGCCACAGGCTGAAACACGCATATCTACTTCCCTATTGAATACAATTTGCCCTAATACCACAGTCTAAAACTCACAACCCGCAAGAGAGCACAAGTCTTTATCGGACTATTTTATGCTATTATCACAACGAAACTGTGAGTATTACCATACTCGTACGAAAGAAATTCAATACGAGTAAATAAATTATTTGCCTCGAAATCCATCATAACTCATAAACTCCGGGCATGGAAAACTGTAGACGACCATGAGATGTTGAAATCACGCACACGAGGTTCGGACGTACAACCACCAATGGTGCAGTGCCTTCGAGGCCTCTGTGATTAACTGATAGAATAAATGCCTGCCATACAATAATTTTTAGGGTGACGCCACCATTTTTGGCAAGGGCCAAAAATGGTTTACGTATAACGATAAACATTTGCGCATAGTTTAAACACAACATATTATGGCTTCCAGGGCCTAAACATATACTAAGTGCGTACATTTCCAAGAACCTAAACGTTTTCTCATCATAGGTACTACGGACAAAACAAGCGTCCATGGACCTTCATATTTAGCGTGTACCAGGAACACAAATATTTGCTAACATTTCAACACACACATCATAATATGACTACCATCACAAGTTTCCGAGGACCAAAACACATCACGCGGCGACCACATAGAAACCAAAGTTGCCAGCTAGGGAGCCGAAGATAAAGAGCGAACAGAGCACGTGGGCGTCGAGACAACACCCAGAGACGATGCAACGGAAATCGCTACGACCGACCAACATGAGCGTGACTTGTGCCATCAAGCAAAGACGCTCAAGCGCGGCAGGGCCAGTGAGTGTATCCTATTCTTGGAGCGGTGGCGACAAAAACGCCACACGTCCGGAAATGCAACGCGCGCGTGTTGCTGCTTCAGGTAGAAGTAATCATCACTGTCAAGAGACACCGCGGGGCCGCATAGATGCTTCTCAACTTTATCAACCCGTTAACGGAATGTTTCTTCTGCAAAATAGTTTCAATTTGTAGTAATGAGAAAAACTTCCGATCACCGGACACTGATGGACGTATAGCTATACGTTTTGGTTAGTCCCTAAACGCGGTAATAGTTTTGCTTTGGAAGCTCTCGCCAGACACTCATGAAAATAAGTTCGTTTCTCGTTCTGAAATGGTTGACCGAATTTCGAGCAGCTTATCCAAAATATTTGACAAGTTTTTCATTTTTTTTTTTTAAGTCGGCATTCGAGTTACGACCAAATAGAAGAATCTCAAATGGTACTAGAATTTACACAAACGTTAGGCCCTACGCGCAGAGCGTCAGTATAGAAATGCTTTAAAGAAACACCAAACCGTTCAAATTATGGGTCTGTTCACCAAAACAACGCCGAACGAAAGAATATGCTTTAACCTGGGAACTCAAAAAAGAGGAAAAATATCAGCACTTAACCCTTTATATAAACAGAGCCCAAAAGTGCACAAAACTGCACATTTGTGGACATCGCACATTCTACTGTTCTTAGGGAGAGTGACATTCGCAGCAGGTAAAAAAGACTTATATTTAAAGCGCTACACTAAATCTGAATTTCTACAGCAGTGCTACATATATATACTGGAAGCGCAGCACAATTGGCCCTCGATGCTGTATAGGAGCATCCGATTTACTTCATTAATCCTTTACCGGGTAGCTACAGTAGCATTCGGAAGAACAGCATCACTGCAGTGATCATGAACGATCACTTGCCAGGGAAAGGGTTGGGCGCGGGCAAGGCGTGTTATCACTACGAGCTGGGCGCGATGACCCAAGCTTTACGCGCGTAAAGGACCAGCACTCGAGCGCCAAAAAGGACTCGGTCCCGTTCGAAATGGAGCCGTTCCGACGAAAGTGATACGGTATTTACCAGGGAATAATAACAATGGGAGAACCAGGCAGACATACGAAGGAAAAGAACGCGCGTCAAATGATGTATTTCGGACCAAGCAGCTGCAGCACACGCTCAACATTATGTGTATAAAATTATTGTATTATCAATATTGGAGTGCTGTATCTATGCTTGTCAAATAAAAAGTAGTACTACAGTGTGTCACTTTTGATAATGCAAATACAATTTTTTTACTTTACTTGTTAAGATAAGTGTCTAACTTTGCAATATCAATATTAACTAAATGTATGGCTATGTTGCAAATATAAACAGCACTTGCAAAATAAATATTTAGCCATTTAATAAGTTTATCATAGAATTTTCTTATTTACGAGTTTTTTACTGTTAACCTCAGATTATGCAACAAGTTAATAAAAATGTCATAAAGAGAAAATAAATACAAGTGAACAGGAATACTTTTATTAAACGTCCAAAACCAAGAAATTATAACTAAAACAATTCAATAAACACTCAAATAAGTGTTCAGTAGTGGTAAACAAAACAATTCGCCTTGAGCTAACGAAACGTTAGTTGAGGCGAAAGAGCTTTGTTTAGACGCCGGATGGAAGTTCAACTTCCACTAGCCTCTTGCCCCCGTGGGCGGGTGGCTCTCAC
>LQNS02007215.1:28075756-28088381 GCA_001587735.2 Parhyale hawaiensis | reverse complement strand
AAGCAAGCTAGCAGTGAACCGTGCTCGGTGTGAGGGAGCGTTATCGTGCTGAAATACCAATTTGAATCTGCGTGCGATAGTCTGGTCATCAAGCCATGGAATCAAGTTGGCTTCAAGAAACTGGCAGTACCTTTCTGCATTCAG
The DNA here is from genome assembly GCA_001587735.2 of Parhyale hawaiensis. Lineage (NCBI taxonomy): Eukaryota > Metazoa > Arthropoda > Malacostraca > Amphipoda > Hyalidae > Parhyale > Parhyale hawaiensis. The sequence goes on along the minus strand of LQNS02007215.1, from coordinate 28,088,237 downwards.
TTTAACTCCTTCTGCCACTTCAAATGGACAAATGAGGGTGTCACCTACTATCCCGGCGCAAAACATAACAAATCCACCAACTTGACGGTTAAGCCGTGTCTGTTAAGGTCGGTCAAGGAGGACCCATCCAGACGCCCATCGATCTGGACTATCAAGAGTGGCTCTGCATTCGTCAGTAAATATGACATTGGTGAAATCAGTTTTCATGTTCTCTTCAGCCCATTTGACCCTATTTTCTTTATGAGTTTTTGTTAGAAGTGGTAGTTTAATTGCCTTTTTCACTTTCTCTAGCTTTTGTAGAACCTCACATCTTGTATTTCTGATAAGTATTGGGGCTCCAGCGTCTTCAAATTTCGCCTTACTTGTAGAATTGTTTTCTAGCTATAGAAACCTTCAAATGTCGCATATCCCGAGCAGTCAATTTCCTCGTAGAGGCTCTATCCGGAGTTTTCCGGTTGACTTTACCTTCAGTTGCATAAGCCTCAATTGTTCGGTGATCACGCTGCAAATCCTAGGAAACTTCGAGTGTTGTCTTACCAGAAGCCAATAACGAGGTCACTTTGAGCTTTTCTTCCCTCGTTAGACCGCTTTTCTTGCCCATGTTGACTAGAAAGTGATGTTGCATAATCTGGCGTAACAGCAGAACCCCGTGCAATAAGCAAATGTTGCCAAAACATGGGAAATGGTTCCGTTTTATTTTTCTCTATTTGTTTTTATAGTTACAACATACCTGTGCACTAACTTACTATTAACATTTTAAATGTTTGACACTTATCTTGAAAAATAATAAGTAGCTAACAAAATTGTACTTGCATAATCAAAGGTAACGTACTGTAGTACTTCCTGAGTACATCTTATAGGGAACATATAGATATATATACTAAAAACAATAATATGCAGGAAAGCGAGCAGCGGGCGCTGCGGTTGCTTGGTCCGAAAAAACGTCATTTTATGCGTGTTCTTTTTCTTCAAAATTTTGTATGGTTCTCCCGTTATTTATTACTTCCTGGTAGTTGCTGACGACAGTTAAAAGGATAAATCTGGGAGTGACGCAAAGACGAACGGCCGGTTGATGTATTTGTTTTCTAGTGAATGTATCCTCGCAGTGTTGTTGTAAGCAGCATGGCCCACGCGGGACACTATCAACTTTAGAGGAGCTACGTTCAAATTTGATACTTTATGGTAACTTTTCATTTCACTTCAGGTTTAAGTTCAAAGATGAACAAGTTGTAGGGTGAAGCTTGGGAGAAGCTCGAAGGGTGAATTACTCGATGCTACTTCTAATGCAGAGGTCACATATTCATGCACATGAGCTCACTGGAAGGAAGTATGGGCACCTCACTCGTCACCCGAGAATATATTTAAACTCTGTAGCATAGATACGGTAGGATGCACATCCTTGCATCACGCTGTTCCTGTGAATGTCTAGTGCGGGCCTGACACTTGATAAATGTAACAAAACGTAGAAGTTGTCCTGTCTTGTCGCTTCGCGAGTCTCATACACCGATGACTATCATTTTCAGTTAAAGTCCAGAGTGATATTATTAGTAAAAGTTATCCATCAGTTTAACAACATTCAGCACGATCCAACCGATTTTGTTTGCTTCGATCACTGTACGTTATTAAGTATTGAGTTGTATGTATTCAGTGTGGGGAGCATAATATTGACAACATTTAGCCCTGCCAAAAAAATAGTGCGCAAGCTTATTCGCACGGACGAGATCTAACTCGCGTATAGCTATACAGCGCCAGTAACATTTAACATTTTAGTAAGTGAATACGCCTGACAATGAGTGCGGCGGCTTGTATTTTTCTTACTTATTTCAATTTCATGAATATACGCACTGCTGGTATCATTACCTTCAATCCCGCTGAACGCATCTCAAACCGCGATCTCTGACTTTGCCAACGCCTATGCGCAGAAACGGTTAATATTATTATTCTCAGAATTAACGCATCTAACAAGCGGCAGTAGCAGGCCGGAATCATATATATCGTACTGTATATAAAGAGTTCATTCCATTGTAGGATGTCCCTCGCTTATTAGAACATACGAATTTGAACTCTTTAACTTGAATCACTAAGAGCAGTTTTATTGAGGTTCTATGAGCTGTAAACTTATTAATTTATTTCAATTAAACCGTCCAGCAGAGTGTAATATACGGTTAAGCCGAAATTAACTGCACGGGCCAGATGGAAACACCTTTACATCTGGTGAAGAGCAGGTGCGGGAGACCTGACAGATGAGCAGCAGCTGCAGGTGGACGACAGCTGACTTGGGACTGACAAACCGTGTTTGCGCGGCTACGTAATTCCTCTCATCAACTTAAACACGTCCAGCAGAAAAGCATGACACGCGCAGCTTCTATGTCATAACAAATCTAATCGAGGATTACCCATTCCCGGAATGAAGAAAATGCACAACAAAAAAATCAGTGAGAGCATAAAAACCAGAAGCCCAGTAACGGACCATTTGAGCCTGTGACGACGGAACTTACAATTTGCAAAACATGGCACAATATGATACAGTAACCCAAGCAGAGACGCAGCCTGTAATACAATAACAGCCGGATATAACCATAATCATTACGTACCTTGTTAGCTTAATAATAAATCTCCAAGTAGACAAGCAACCTTCCGTTTGTCGTTAGGAACTTATTACCTCCGCCAAGGAGGTAATGTTTTTGTCAGAGTTTGTCTGTTATACCGTACTGATTGTTTGCCCGTCAGTCATCAAGACAATTCAGAAAGTTACGGACGCATCTTGATGAAATTTTCAGGAAAGAAATTGAAAAAGGCACAAATTACCAAACTTTGGTGAAGATAAAAAAGAAACCCTGGCTTACTAACGAACTTGAATTTACCGTTGACACTGCCTTCATTAGCGGAGGTACGCGCTCTCAGAGTGCTCCAGTTGTTCATTATTATTGCACGTCAAGACGTACGCAGAACATCGTACAAAAAATGCATAGCAACTTGTACTCACCTATTAGGCATCCCGGAGCTGATGCAAGCGGCGAGAAGTTTCTCGCTGTCAGTATCGCCGTTGCCAGGGACCTGGTGCCTCTTCTCCTTGGACCGACCCCTCACTGTGGAGGGATCACCACCATCACCACCTCCTGAGGGGCTCATCGCGGCGTGAGGGTCCGATGACCGAGAGCGCTCGTGGTTGGGCTGGGGGAAGATAAGGCAATAGGAGAGTGTGTAGCGTAAGACAACAGGCAAGGAATGCTTCAACAACTGTAAGAATGGCACCAGAGGGCAACCAGGGAGCAGCGCAGGGGATAAGCACAGGTAGGTAACTCGTACGTGAGAGTCTCCATAGACACAATGTGATTTTTCACAAAAAGATAAGGGGAGGGACATGTAGTGTGAAATGAACACTCGGAACCAAAGCACGAACCACCGTGTTAATAAACAGCAAATCGGGAAAAAAACGAAAAAAAAAATATACACACCATTACTAAAAGCAGGAAACAAGACGGGAACACCAAGGGCACAAAAAAAAAGATGCTCAAAGGTCTAGTTGAGCTAAATTAACCTTAGCGGTTCTCGTAAAGGCGCAACTTCCCATAATATAGAGAGTACAAATTATCTAGTTTAACCTTTAGGCAGATCTCAAGCGCACTCCAGCCCAGGGAGGGGGGAAAGAAAGCGCTATTTGAAAGCCTTATGCATCAATGGCTATACTAAGAAAGGCTCGTGAAATGGAACAATAATAAATTACGTAAGGTACCAACTGAAGAAATGTAATTTACCCAGATATGCTGGTTCATTTCACACAAGTTCGTCAGGACACATGCAAGGACTTACCTCATGCCAGTCGTTCCTCAGACACACGATTTGTATTACATTATTTGATTCCACAATACACGGACATGGTCCACTATTTGGTATGAAGATCACGAATATACACGGATTCCTACTCTATTACTCGGTCCAGAGAAACACGGTTTACATTCAGTACATTGTCCCGAGATACACGGATTAATATCCCATCACTCAGTCCCGATATACACGGACTACTAATCCATTGGAAGTTCAGGATTATCATTACAGGGGGTTGGGTTACTAGCGCCGCAAACATCACGCCCGCCTCGCGCGCCGAAAAAGTTCAAGATTCATTTCTCACCTGCCCCAGAGACTGCGGCCGCGGGATGGAAGATGTCCGGGGAGTGAGCGACCTGCCACGGCCCGCCCCTGCGGTGTTGGGGCGCGGTAGTGCGGAGCCACCGGCAGCAGCGTGCACGCTCACGTTACTGGCGTTGGTGCTGGCGTTAGTGCTAGCGTTGGTGCTGACGTTGTTGCTGCTGGTGTTGGTGCTGCTATCCTTGCCGTCACCTCTCACTCTACTGGTAGCGAGGGGAGGCTGAGAAGAAGCGGTGCTGTCATCGAGTGTGAGGGAGGAGAGTGAGGTGCCGCGGGAGAGGTGGCACGGGGTGCCTTCCTCACGGAACTGCCGAGGCGTGTCGTTGAATACTCCCAAGGTGCTGCTGCCTTGATCTGCAGCAAGCAATATTTATCCTGTGACAACTGCATTAAGCTATTAGTATTAAGATATTGCACAAATTGAAAGAGAGGGTCGCTCAGCCGGATGGATCAAGTGCGGCTCCGACTCCTTGGCACAGCAAGTGTCCGGCGTCCGGCTACGACTCTCAGTCAGTAACTTTGTCGAAATATCCTTTGCATTGGATTTAGGATATCATATACTGTAGACTAAACAGTACCTGCTCCTGTACTCTGTGCTTATACTTATATAGCTACTCGAGGTTATACTATACCTCTTGTAAACTTTGATGATAACCGATAAAAACAGCGGTCGATGTGTATAGCCTAAGGGGAACTTAAATTACCGGGAGGGGGGGGGGGGGAGGAGGGCGGCTAGAAAATAGAAAAGCCTTCACGCAGGAATAGCCCTACTGAAGAGACCAAAAATAGTCTTACGTCGGGGAGACGGCTACTTTGCACACACAATGAGGTCGGCAAAAAGGTCAATATATTAAGCGGCCGGTTAACCCTCCCTGACTGCATGTTCACACCCAGCAGAAGTGAAGCTCTGGTGTTTGAGTCAGCGAGGGTTAAGGCTCACCTAGAGACAGAGACACGTGCATGTTCTAAGGTTTCTAAAGACGACCAAGTCTTACTGGTGTTCTGAGGGGGAGGTTGCGGGTGCTGCTGGCGGGTGCGTTGCCGGGGACTGGGTGGCATCGTCTGGCTGGGGGAGTCAGGCAGATCGCTGGGGGACACAGCGCCACTGGCCAGTCGACTGCAACAACAGCAATGCCGTGAAAACATTTCTTGCTAGCGATAACAACGTCGTCAGAAACACATAAACGGCGAGAAAAAGCTGTAATATAATTGCAGTTACAAGACATTCATAAAGATAAGACGATATCTGGATAGGTACCGTAACCTACGCCGACAACTACGGCACCTCCAGGATAATTACAGACTTAGATAAATACACCCCGTTTGCAAAGTGACGTTTACACACTAACACACGTTTTATTAACAAGAATACGACTATATTATTATTATAACACTTTGTTTAACCTCAAGAATACGACTTCTAGAGTTTTAGTGACTAGGCTGTCTTTCATTATCGGGCGTAATTGCACTACCGAAGTAAGTGCGAGGTTTCGTAACGTTGAAATGGGAGCAGCAAAGCTCTCTAAGCTCCGGAGTCATTTCACTTTAATGAAACGTGTGTAGACAACAACTTGCGGCCCCAATACACCAATATACATCATAAATAGTTTACCTTCCACAAATCGGTACGGGCAGCAGGAATAAAGGCTACTAAAAAGTTGGATATTTCGAGTGAGGTTAGATAGGTCACCTACATTAGGTAAGTAAGGTGTTAGAAGGCCACAGTAACCTATAGAGTCCCCCCCCACCCCGGGGTTCCTGCTCCCAAAACATAAGAGTGGCACCTAGCTAACCTAACCCTACGGTCTATGGCCCAACCTATGCCTCCTGAAGGGAGGATAAAACACGAAAATCAGGCCAGGGAGAACAGTAAGCACGAAGCACGGCCCGTGTTTTCACCGTAAAGTTAGGGTCGCAAATGGCCTACGGACCTGAACTCGGAGACGACAGATCCGCTGTCGTCGAGGTGCTGCTGCTGCTGTGGGAAGCTGCTGAGGGACCCGAGTGATGTGGTGCGAGAGAACATCAGCGGAGTGGCGCCTGCTGACCATTCTGCCCACAGATAATACACATCACCATAACCGTTGACGTCTCATGCACCCAACGTGTTACTTCCACCTATTAAAATCATTATTATTAAACTCCTAGTTCAAGTCTCCCTACCCACAGAGTACACTGTGATCCAAGGAGAGGAAGAAAGAAGGCACATAAAGAGTAGAAAAAGAACCGTGAAACACAACCACGAGTCAACGCGCATGGGAACAGCAAGTCGGGAAAGAAGAGGAAAAAGAGAACAAAGGGTCATCAGTAAGAATAGGATCTACTAAAATATAATATTACTTTTTCATATTCAGACCCAATTCAATAACAGTATAAGCTCTAGAAAAATTATCACTATTATGTTGTAGAGCCGAATTCTCCCATTTCGACAACAATAACGATCAAAAAAGAACCTTGAGCTTTTTGATAGAAACGTGGAACGTTTGCAAGAGAGAATCTCCACTCTGGATCAACGTGCAATGGGCACTGCAAGTCAGGAAAGAAAAAGGAAGAAGTAAAGAACGACCAATAGGTTAATGGAAGGAAGACAAGTAGGCAAGAACGCAAGACGTTCTTCGGCGAAGGTCATGCTATTGTGCTATTGTAAAGTATGGGGTCCTCTGAGAGTGCGACTCCCCATACCTAGTTTGGGATGGGTTATCTTGACTTAAGTCTATGGCTCATCACGAATCTCCTGACGGCATCCAATAAGCTAGCTGAATGATTTTTCTAAATGACTAATAATTATTATTTAGCTTGGCTTTTTGATAGAACTCTGAATATCAACGTATTCCATAATAAGTACACTCATATGAAATAGGCTATATTAGCAATCCTCTTATTTCTCAAAGCTACCGACTATCAGGTGAGTTCATATCTTTTACTTTATTCCCACTTCCCTCGGTAACAAAATTCTATTTGTTTCTGCATTAACTTAACGCCGGAAGTATGCGGTGATAGACGGCAATAAGACCCCAGATATTGAACAAAAGTATGAATGAAAGAGAAGAGGGTGCAACTGCAGCGACAAGAAAGCAAGCGTCAAATTAGTTGAGGTCTACGACTATACCGGTACGACAGTCCGCGCGGCAATCCACAGCCCGCACCATAATACAAATTCTTTACCAATCTCCACCACGTATCTAAAAGGTGCTGAATCCCGAAAAAACTTTGATCATGCGGTGCAGAAACACACGTAGAGCCGCACGCTGTCGCTGATAGAGCACACTACCTGGGTCGTTCTGTTGCTGATTGTGCTGGTCAGCAGCACCGCCAGCAGATGCGGCGGCGGGGGCGGCAGGAGTCCTCTGAGGTGACGCCTGCTCAGCGGCCTTAGCTGCCGCCTCTGCCACGCGCTGGCCCTCCGCCAGCACCAGCTCCTGCAGGTCCGAGTCTTCCTCTAGCTCCCTGGGGCGAGACACAGAGCACCGTCAGTCACAGGATAGACTACGTTGCTTACAGGAATGAATAACAAGAAGTATCATCAGCGAGAAAGCTAAACAAGACGTCCCGAAGGCGTAATTAAAGCGAAGGTATCCCAGGAGAGTCCCCTAGGGGCGACACTACCCAACAGCATAGTATGGGAGAACCAAATTGACCTAACCTAACCCGATGGCCAGTGCATACCTAGTCATTATTACCTGTCGCAACGTGAACGAAAATCACTGCTCGAGCAAATATGGACTGGGGAAATGATTAAGCAAACTGTCAGGCTAGCTCTATATCTTTTACTTCTCAACTTTTCTATTCTGAACCTTATTCTGCTAAAAGTAAACGCTGCTTTTCGAACAGAAAAAAAAAACACTCCCGCACTATACGTCTTGATGAAGAAAACTTACTCTTCGTGACAAGCGCTGATCTCCCCGCTGGAAATGGACGACATGGATGAAAAGCGCGAGAGCTGCCCGTCCTCACCGCCTTCGTTCTCAGCCGTCTTCTCGCCCTGTAATATTTCCTACCATTTAATACATAGACACGCGTCTGCAATTTCCTTATCAAGCGAGTCAGTCTCGCTGCAGTGATTACCAAAAACGCAAATTACTGTTTGTTTTCTATCACGTAAAATAGTGCCTTAGTTGCGATTGCGATGGATGATACACAATTTAATGGTTAGTGCGACAGCTGAGAATGCTATTCAGTATTGACGGCTGATTTGACGCCAGCAGATATACCTCGAACACGAATCCTGGCAATAAATTTTAATGTGACAGCTGCGGGAACAACCAATTAGCTCACAAGTTCCAACACTTAATCACCTCTTCCTCCTCGCCATCGACTTCCTGCTGCGTGCCAAGCCTCGTGTCCCTGTTGCTGGCTCCAGCCTGGTCCCTCAGGTCTGTGAGGGAGGTGGCGGTGGAGAAGTTCAGTGGGGTGCCCTCCGTAAAGTAAGTCTGCACAGAGTCGTCCGCTCCCAGGTACTCTTCCTCTTCTTCTTCCTTGCCGTCACGACGCCGCACAGGCTTAGTTACGGACCTGTTCTTGTTGGGGTCGTCTTCTTCTCCGTACCTGCGACAGGGAACAATTGGTGGCAATGAAGCGGATTTTTTTCTAAGTTAGGTTGTTTTCTTACACCAAGTAACATCTGTGAATCTAAATTTCACTACCACCAATTATTATTACGGTATAATTCAAGCGTCCCAATTCCAGAGCGGAAAATGAAGAGCAATTTTGTATGCCAAGAGAAATGTGCAACCCAAGCACGTAGGTGTTCCCAGACAGGATCAACTCCCAAGGGAAGAGAAAGTCGAGGAAGAACAGAGAAAAGAAGCATGAGCATGAAAAATGAACTATTATTATTATTATGGTCAGAAGTTTAAGGCTCCGTTTCCACAACAAAGGCGATATCACAGAGGAAAAAAAGAAGGGACGCATAGTATGACGATAGACACGTGGAACCCATGCACGGGGGTGTTCACACACAGGATCAAAGCCCATGGGAGCAACAAGTTGGGAAAGAAAAGGAAGAACAGATGGAAGAAAGATCAGTAGGAGTATCAAATGGGAAGGAAGCAGGTTGGCCACGAAAGACAGACTTCCTGAAGGTCTAGCTAATGGCGAAGATGACCTACACAAACCCCCTGGGGTCGCTGCTACATAGGATGGGCGAACCTGCACTAACCTAACCCTATGGCCCATCCTATGCCCTCTGAGGGGCATGAGAATGGAAAGAAGCAAAGTGGGCACGAAATAAAGATGTCCCAATAGCCTAGCAAAGGTAACCTACAGGGTCCCCATTTGGGCGCGACTCCTCATAATATAGCTAAAGCTTTAGTTCGAGCGAACCTAACTTTCACCTATAACCTACGGAGTATTGCCAATTTGCTATACTATAATTGTTGATCAAACATTTTAGTTGTCTCACTAACTGGTAGTTTTGCTTTAAGATAATAATAAACATTTTGCCAACACCGTCATTTAAATTTCCAAAATAAAAAAAGCTGAGGAAACACCTTCGTTTGGCTGTTGGGAGAATCGCCACATTTACTACAGTGAAATGAAAAAGCTATGGTATGTCGACGAAGAGCAAGGACAACTTCGAAATAAAGTCCCAAATGATTTTGGGAAAAACATGCGTGACAAGTCTAGCAGCAATGGACTCTTTCTTAGCCAGGTGCCTCTGCTGCAGCATCTCCTTGTCGATAAGAGCACCACCGTACAGCGACTTTGGGCCGGGGCCTATCTAAACCAAGTTTCTTTTATAGCTAATAGCTTCGGCATATTCATTGCCTGCTTAGAAATTTTTAAACTGAAATATAATACTCAAGAGGAATCTGAAAATAAATATCTATATTTCACTCACTTTAAGCTGAAGTCGGTGGGTTGGTCGTCATTCTCACTACCAGCTGAAGGGTCGGTAACATAGTTATCCACCTTGACGGCAGGTCTTTGGGCACCAGTGCTGAGGTCCGTATTAGATCTGACTCGGTCTTCATCTTCTGAAGATTTGCCGTCACTCGAAGACTTGCCGTGCTTGGAATCTTTCCTAGCCGAGCGGTTGGGATTGACGTATTTGTTGTATAGATTATAAAGAGGGTCTGAGGGATGCAAAGCTCCCTTTGGTCCTTCTTTGGCATGACCATTTTCGGTAGCGTGGCCGTTGACGCTCTTGAGGGCCAAGTCCACGGGACGATGTCCGTTACAAGAGCCATTGGGCTGAGGTGGCGGTCGTGAAAGGAGATGCTGCATGCGGTCGTGGGTGTTGTCTGACTGGGTGGAATGGTTCGACTGGACCGAGTCCGTCATAGCCAAGGGATTGCCGTACCGAGGGTCCAGGGAGTGGAACATAGGACGTCCGTTGAGCCCATCGACAAAGAAGCCTCCGTTCTCAGAGGTGGGGCTGGCACGAGGCGAAGACTCGATATTGTCGCAGGTTTCGGCGAGGTTCTGGTCGAGCTCCTGCTCCAGCGCACGCTGTCGTCTCGCCTGCAGGGTGGGGAGGCCCATGCCGTGTTTGCTGTCGCCCAGGTTCGCCCCATCAGGCTTGGCTTGGAGCAGGTTCTTGAGAGCCGCACTGGAGCCCATGGAGATCATCTTGTGCTTGGAGTTGATGAGGGAGCGGAGCATTGGGACGGCGCCGAGGTCCCACAGGGCCTGCTGGTCCTGCTGGCACCGAGCTGACAGGTTCCACAGAGTCCCGCAGGCGTTGCTCACGACGGTCAGGCTGGGGGACCGTAGGTGGCTCAGGATGACTCGCAGCGTGTCGTGGTCCCGCAACACTTGCCTGGGGCACAACACACATCGGAAAATTTAAAGAAATATCAGGTCCGACTCCTACAGCATCTATTTAAGAAACTGCACAGTAATAAAAGGATCCCCTTTAGCTTGCAAGAAAGGGGAAAGACGGCATATGAAGGACGTCCAGGCAAAACGGGTAAGGCGTGCATGACTGCGTATGGGAATGGCAAGTGAGAAGGAATAACAGATCACAAACTACCAATAGAAATAGAGTAAGCACTGAAGGTAAGATGTTCCCAAGACATGTCACGATTCTATTCTCGCAAGTACATAACAGATATACAATACGTAAGAGATACCACAGATTTAACCATACGAGGGCAAGTGTCCCTCATAGAGGACGCAAATAAAAACAATGCTTAAGAAAACCTAAATTCATCTGGTCATGATAAGGTAGGTAGCTACGCTGGAAACTCATTCTGTGCCAAATACCGAATCAAAAATTTACGATAACATTTCTGAGCACGTTAAAGGATATACGATTGCATTATTTCGATAGTAGAGGGCGGATTGAAAATCATCCAATCGTCTCCAGCCTCCTCATAATGCCTCGAACGCTAGAAAGAGAAGCGGGCCTTACAAGCTCTCAAATTGAATGTCCTTGTAATGACTCGCATATTCTGATATTTTTGCGTTTGGGTTTATTAATACAGTGATAATTTGAATAAACAGTGCCAAAGCTAGTAAGGCTTTCCTTTCATTAGCGATACATATCGGATATACGCTTTGGCAGCCGGTGGGAGAGCTAATGGCACTGGTGCCAAGTATAAACTCTGTGTATGGCAGAGAAGAATTAACAGCACAGGGAAACAAGACAAGTCAGTACCTGAGCTCCTCCTTCACAGCGACGTGGCTGGAGATGTTGCGTAGGATGCCGCCGGCATTCTCCACAATGGCCAGGGTGCGAGACTGACTTTTGTACGAGAGGGAGGTGCAGATGAACGCTAAGGCCCCCTCCACCGCACAAATTTCCGCCTGTTGCCAAATAAAAAAAAATTTATGCAATCAGAATTAAAGAAGAATTAGTTGCTCGAGCCAAAGTTGGGTTATAAACCATTCAAATTGCATAACACAGCAACAAAAGAAACGCTGGCTAATGCGCATCGCATCAAACGCAGCAATGAAAAACAAAAGGCAATTTTTCTCAAAGAATTGAGAAAAAAAAATTGTTTTCAGTAAGAAATGCCAAGAATTCCTGCGCTGGCAGCAAGACGAGGAAGATCCAGAGCACACCTCGACAGCCACCGCCAAGGAAGCTCTACTTAGCAACTTGTTCAGTACAGTAAACTCTCTATATAATGGACTCCTTCTATAACGGACTCTCTATATAACGGAGGATTTCATGGCCCTACCGGACGACTCCTTATATACCGGAATCGTCCGGTAGCTATAAAAAGAGAAAGTCTGGTATAGAGAGAGAGGTCCCGGATCTTACCGACCATTCTCTTTTTATACCGGACGATTCCGGTGTAAAAAGAGAAACGTCCGTTGCAGAGAGAGAGGGACGCGGAAGCGACAGCAGTGGTGATGAGTCATTGTTTGCTTCCAAGTAGCGCTC
>LQNS02007215.1:28062651-28075232 GCA_001587735.2 Parhyale hawaiensis | reverse complement strand
AGTGGGCCGAGAGGTTCCACACGGCAGAGAGAATAACTTTGAGAGTTGCCTCCTTTGATGCGGTGAGGGCTGCCCGCATGAGGCCCGCCACGGCACCGGCCTCCCTGAGCGCCTGCTTGCTGCTGCTGTCCGCCCGCCACGACAAATTCCTGACGACTGAGGCCGTCACCTGCGCAACACAAGAGCAGCTGCAGCGCTCGCACCACCAACAGCAAACCAAACAAAGGTGAGGGGGTTTGGATGCCCTCGGTGGAGGGACGTTAAATGAGGGGCAGCCGAATAAACTAAATTAGCTAAATTTACTCGTAGACAGTCGGGATTAAGATTCTAAAGGCAGGGTGACGTGTGGAAACAGTGGAAGAATCCATAAATACCAGGATTGAGATGCTTAAGATACCGCTAAACTTTACTAGCTTGGATTGAAGCACAGTGCCTCCCTGACAGGCTCTCCAAACGCTACCGTGTTTCACTGTACCTCATTAAACTATTTAGTTTCTGAGACTCCATTCATTGAAAATCTTCAAACTAAACTTTCACCTATCTTTAGTTAAACAATAAATAATACAATAGGATGCAACTCCAGCGACGAAAGGTGAGAGAAAATCATAACCATCATTACTGGTATATGCTCGTGGTGCAAACTACCTAAATCCTACAGTATACAGCGATTATAATTCTCGTTTTGCCGTAATATTAAGGAATGTGTTATTATTACAACAAGATAAACCCAAACACCAAGATCGGCATCACCGTGGTGTGGGAACCAAGCCAGCAATAGGTATCCGATGATTGCAGAATACAGTGCAGCAGAAGTTCCTAATTTGCTTGATGGCGATTTAAAAAAAGGTGCATTCGAAGCCGTTGGGTTAAAGAATACAGCTTGATTCTGGAGCACAGCGAATGGGGAGCTGGCTTTCACTGTACAGCTACGTACCAGGGCAGAGTGTCTATTAAAATTTCAGAATTCAATTTTATTACAATACCTTAGAGAAATAAATTTAATTAACCTTCTAAAATAAAAAATCTCTATAATCAGGGATAGCGCACCATTTAGCCCGAAAGTGATTTTTTCCAGGCTTGATTAATATCTAGAATCAGAGAAAATTTAGCAATAACTAAAACTGATCATTAATGAATCAAAAGGGATAAGAAATGATAATTTAAATGAAAAAACATAGATTTGCTAGTAGTAATACTTGTAATTTTAAATCAATACTGGTTTGATATTACAATTAAGAGTAAATCATGGGCTTGAATAGAGTTTTAACATATTCTATTGCGACTCAGGTCAGGGGAACGTCAACTTTCCCCTTATAAGATGAATCTTACATAAGGTATCTTGCCAAGTTCGCACAGAAATAATGTAAAAATTTCATTACCTGTCCCTCCATTTGTTTACTTTTCATTACTTTTTTCACTTTCTTGCACATTTAATTACTTTTCATTACTTTCATTACCCTGTAGTCACCCTGTAGGGACATGGCCCTGCAGAACACTACTAGCAGCCCACCTGTCTCAGGTCCTGACTAGGGGAGCTGAGCTGGGCCACGAGGGCCCGCAGGAAGGCAGAGAAGGAACACACGAGCGCTTTGTTGCTGCCAGCGCCGAATGTCAGGTTCGTGAGGGCCATGCCAGCGTACCTGGTCAATGGAGGATACAATATTAATAATTTACTAGAACGACAAAGAAGTTGACATTTATTTTCAGCAAAAGCTCAACAGTTCGCCTACATCCAAAAACATGAACGCTATGGAATTAAATAACCACAAGTTACAGAAATCCCTTCCTCAAACTCTTCACTGTTAAAGTTCATACTGTCTACCTTCATTGCATTCCTAGTCCAATGTTCCCTTTCATTTTACCACTTACATTTGGTCAAGTACACATAAAAATGTCGACGTGAGCAATATATATACTGCTAATATCACCATCAGTGTCAACAATGAGAAGTAAACTGTCTACCTGCTGCAAGCGATTCAAACATTTGGGAACGAAGCACATTAACACTGCAAACTGCCTACCTCAACCTAGTGTGATGCACCAGCAATGGTAGATAACAGTACGGGGCACATGCGGCCCACCCACAACTGTAAGAGAAATAGCTCTGTATACAGGTTTATAGTCCCGTGGGACGGCCGCAGGTGCCCACCTCAGGTAGACAGCATTATGCCACGTGTGTATATTAGAAAAATGATTCGGTAGACACGCGAAACAATTTACAAAAATGGCTTACCTGCGCATGGTGATGCAGAAATTATCAGGCGTGGTAGCGCTGTGAGCGTCGTGGTCGCGCCTGATGAGCTCGGCGATGGCGTGCAGGCCGCCCAGGGTACACATGGCGTGGCGGTGCTCCTCATCAAAGGACAGCTTCATGACGGCCGCCATGGCAGGGCAGGGGTGCCTGTCCATGTCGTCCTCCAGCAGGGGGCCCTGGCCAGCGCTGGTCCGTTCCAGTCGTTCGTAGAGGTAGTCCGAGTAGGCCCGTATCTGTTCCAGGAGTCTCAGCACTCTGTGGGACACAGCGCTGCCATTACCCTACAATAATTGCTTTATTCCTAACTTAATAGCATTCGCACGACTATATAATTACTAAGTAAATCCATAAATCCAATCAAAGAAGCCTAAAATGCTCGGGCAATAGCTTCGTCATTTATCACCAATTGAGTAGGCCTATATGCAATAAGTAGTCAAAGACTGATCAACGTCCAACAAGGGAACACATCTACTTGGGAACTGCAACGAAGCCAAAGTCCGTCAGGACATGCACAAAAAAAAAAAAAAAAAAAACCGACCGAATTCAAGATGTGCACGTCTCTGTTCGCTCTAACTAAACAACTGCATGACATACGCAATAGTTCAAGTCACCGTTTCCACTGCAAAGCGATCGCACAGAAAAAACAAGGGGCATATAGTATGCCCATTGAAACGTGCAATTTGTGCACGAGGGTGTTCCCACACAGGATCAACGTGCAAGGGAACAAAAATTCGAGGAAAAAACGAGGATGAACAGAATAAAGCATCATTACAGGAAGAAAAATGGGCACGAAGAAAAGACGCCCCAAAGGCCTAGCTATGGCTAAGGTGACCAACAGAATTTTCCCTGTGGTCGCTGCACCCTATAAAGTAGGATGGTCAGCAAAACAATTTTCTCGTCGTAAGATGGATATTATGGACTTCAAAATATCTCCTTGTAACTAGTTACAACTAATTATACAACAAGTCTTATTGAGTCATCTTTCATTTTTTATGCTTATTGAATGCTAGAACTCATAAGCTTCTTCGTATGGGGACAATACTTTCGCAGTACCGGGTAAAATTTTCCCACGGTTTGTCTTCTACGGTTAAAACACTGCTCGCAACAAGAAGCTTCTATAGAGGAGCAGGAGGGAGCCCTGTGGCCCAATCACAGATTCGCCAGCGAGTCAACCAGCTCTGAGACGCGTTCATGAATCTCATTGGTAGAAGTGATGAGGGAGCAGTGAGTTTCACGGGGGAGTAAGAGACAAACCGAGTTACTCATTTGCGATTGGTGTATAAGCAACTGGCTGCAGCCATAAAAGACTCTTTACTGATACGCGATTGGAGCATACGCGACTGGCTAACAGCCATAAGAGACTCTTGAGCTTCAGGGACGAGGCTCCTGGCTCCTTCCTTTCTATAGAAGCTCCTTAAGCTTCTTGGCTCGCAAGGCAGGTCTGGCATCTACTGCGAGATTTCATTTGGCGACAGATTCGGTACGTAAGTGGAATCAATCCAGGGCCCTAGCATAGCAAAGGGAACCCAGCAGTGGATCCTTTGGCAGGAGATGCGTAACTGAAGTTTCACTTTATTTTACGCGTCTCTTACCTTGCTTCTCTCCTGCCCCTCTTCTCGTCTGTATTGGCATGGACGACATTCTGCAGTGCCTGGGATGCCCGAAGTCTGGTCTCCCGCGAGGGCACGTCGCCCCCATCTCCAGGGCCTCCATGCAGCAGCTGAATAAGTAGAGGCAGGCATCCCGACTGACGAAGGGCTAAACAGGAATCTGGTGAGGAGGACATTGCCAGTAGCGTCTTGCTCATTTCGGCGCGGTCGCCTGAAGAGAACATCGACAAAAATCCGTAGACCATCTCGACTTTGTTATTGAGTAACTGTTGCTGACTCTGAGCTCGACGACTGGTGACACTGGACGTAGCCATGATACCCGGTGCGTCGATTTGGGTCCCATTAGCGTGTGACAGTCCCACTGACGCGGGGCTGGAGTGCCATAGAGCTTTTTCAAACGGCCAGACGCCTCTCAGAACAGCTTCAATAGCTGATGGCAGCTTAGGGACGCCTTCGCCTGACTCATAGTTTGGGTCTCCCTCCGGGTATGGAGGACCTCCTTCTACTGTGTGACCATTTGAGTAGTGTCCTCCGTTGGCATCGTCGTATGTATGAGATTCATCACCGTTCAGGTAATTTCCTCCTCTCTGGTCGACCCCTGAGTCCAGGCTGTCAGGTTCGATGTTGGATAGTCGCTGTCTTTCTGCTATAGTACTACTTGATGACGGAATGTCGGAGACTTCGTCAGCAGTGGAGACCCCGCCGTCTAGCATGGTGTTAGCGTTAGCTACATCCATGGCGCCTTTTCTTAATCCGTGTTGGTATGGCTGGTACACAACCTGAGGAGCTTGTGCCAGATGAGGTAAGTGTTCGTACCAAGTACCAGCAGCTGTACCACCGCTGCTGGAAGACTTGGAGGAAGTTGGTCTCTTGGGATCAGCCTGTGATGCACTGAGCGCTTTTGCAATATAACTGGACCGTGATCCTAAATAATCGGGAGCCTTTGCGGGTGATCTTACGTGACTAGTGGCTTGGAATGTAGTAGAACAGGTAGCTAAGGGTTTACTGGCTTCAGAAGTGTCTGAGGTGAAACTCCTGAAGCAACTGTTGCTGAGGTCAGTGCTTGTTACGGAGGTGTCGGAGTACCCAGACGCGGTGATGGCTCGGTACGGGTCGCTGCTAAGCGCTGGGTCACACGCAGGGGGGTACCCGTCAGAAGCGGAAAGCCTCGTGGCAAAGTTAGCACCAGGCTTTAGGGTCGGCTCCGCCGGCGGAACGCGTCGATCAGCGTAAGTTCCGTTGGGTGTGCCGTATATTTCCGACTGGCTGAGGCCGTGAGCGTCCGACGGAGGCAGATGACGCAGACGTTGGATGGTCTTCTCGATGGTATTGATGGCGTGCAGCCGATGGTGGCGACGACGGGAAGCTGAGCAAGGTGACCCGAGACGATGTTGGCCCGCCTCCCTCAGACGTCGGATCTCGCCTTCGATGCTGCGAGCCTCGGTGCTCTGAAAGAGAACAAAATGCATTGTAAATGCATGTTTACAATGAAATTCAGAATGATAAACATTTAGATTTACGTGCATGGGAATAGAAAGCTAGGAAATGAGGCAACGAACAGAAAACTATCGCCAATAAAGTCAATTTGACCGCACACCCCAGCTGGGAAATCCACAAAGTCCTGATTGGTGCTGCGGACAGAAGCTCGAGAAGCCTCTGAGGAGTGCACGACTGCACTCAACAAGCAACTGCCAGAGCTCTGGTATTCTCTAACAGCTCTGACCCATCGATCGTCCTCACTTCTGGTACGCCAACACCCTCGCGCAGCAGCCAATGAATACATCAAAAACGCTTTCACTGTAATCCATTACAGGGTCACAAAAATTCACCTGCCTGGCGGGTAAGCGAACTTTAGCATGCTAAAGAGCATAAGAATGTAGGAAACAAAAAGTAAATAAAAGTCGCGCCGAAAGCTCACTACGTAAGGTTGAAGCAGCTTCTGGATATTCAATTGACTCGAGCCTCTCCATAAGTTGTGCTCTTAAGGAGACACTAAAAAGACGTCCAGAAAGTTAGACAAACCACATAGGAGTCCCTTTAGAAATGATATCCCAAGGGACTCAAGCGTGATACAGAAGAAGCAAGCGAAGTAACAACTCAAGCACGAGCAAAGTGCAGCAAGAAACTTGGCTCGCCGGTACAGTGCCAGAGCATCATCATAAAACAGTGCGTGTGTTTGCCCCCGGCAACTCGAGCTTCACGTTAAGTTCTTCAGAATACTTACACGTGATTGAGAAGATCACACGTGATACTCGCGGGATTGTGCAAGTACCGTATTGGCATTCGTTACGTTACAATTTATTATAACATGAGAGTAAAAACCAAGAAAAGTACTTGTACGCTTGGTAGTGCACGTAATAATCCGGCACGAATGGCGTGAGGTAACAACTTGAAGAAAAAAGAAGTGGGTGACACACCGTGGTCAATTCTTATACGCGGCTGGCAATTCCAAAAATCAGGAATTCAGGACATGTAGGTATATTATAGAAACGGTTCGGTACAATATATTCGATTTAACCAACACGGGCTTACTGCACCAAAAGCGTATAGGATTCTACATGCTTCCTAAATCACGACAATAATGCATTACGGTAGACGTAGAACTGATTAGCAGTGGCTAGTTTTTCCATCAGTTGAAATGTGCACCAGAACACACTAGTAAACAAAGACGAGACATTGGAGAATTGGCGCCAAATAAAGTTTGATAAATTGGCAAATATTAGAGGAGTGTGGTGACAACTGTAACAGCCACACAAATCATGCTGCGGTATTTCAAGAAAATTCTACCTGAGAAAGTAAATGTCCGTGCAACAGGGCGTAAGTCTCCACAGTGAGTGATGCTCTGATGCAGCGAAACAGACGACAACCAAATGTACAAGCGCGCGTGTCGCCTCAGCAACTGACTTAAAGTATTAGCTTCAAGGAGGGCGTTCGATTAGGCCGCAAAGTCAAGCTTTTAAATCTTGACTTGCCCGAAACTTTGGACAGGTGCTTTGGCTTCGACAGTTACAGGCGTTGACCCTTATTCCATTACCTGTGAGTCTTTCAAGAGCTCAAAGTTACTCTGTCAAATGGAATTTGCAGTCGGCTGCATATTCGAGCACCTGCAACACGACTCAGAATGGCGAAGCCAAAGTTCCAGTCTGCAGTTCCAAACAAGTCAAGTGAGGTGGGCTTGGATTCGATCTACGCTGACAACCTTAATTGTGTCAGGGAAGTCAGCACCAACACGTTACAAACGGAGACGATCCTACATACAGCGCATCGAACAGAGCACAGTAACACCTCCCAATTAGTGCCGCTCCAAAATAAAGTTATCTATATCTATTTTAACCAAATCGCTCCTAATTCGTGTTATTTTCTCACGAGTCGGTAGGTGCTGCATGTGCTCGTCTTGAGGAAATACGGCGACACGCAGACGTATTGAAAATATACGTATTATCTGTCGTGCAAAAATGTTTCTACTTGGACTATTGATGCACACAATTTAATTTGACATGCCTGAACATCTACCTCATAATACGATATTTTATAAGACATGCAGAAACAGATTACGTAAAATTACTGAAGCTATTGGAGTTGTAACTTTTTCTACTTGCTGTTAATATCATGTCTTCAAATTTTTTTTTACAAATATTTGCAAATACGGTAAGTGAAGCCAGTGTGTGACGTCCTATTTTTAATAGGCTAATTGAGAAAATATGTGTACCCAATAGTTACTTCTGCGTATCATTGTACTATGCAACATATGAAGCACGGAGATATGCAGGCGAGTACCACCGGTAGTGAATAATGCCCATGAGTGACCCAAGCAAATCCTATTTCACCACACACACAGACAAAAAATTACGGTCACATATGAGCATACACACATAAAAAAATAAGACCATAGGTGTGCTGGTGATACCAGACTACGGAACACGGCGACATGTGCGCAGCATTAGCATGTGAAGAGCACCAAGGAACGAGGCGGTTTTGTTGAGGAGAGCGACAAACAAACGCAGACTTGGCAGCCATTGCTGAGCCCAACCGAGAGTGCACGAGACGGGGCAGCTGGGGCAGTAGTTAGCAGCAGCAGCAGTGCTGCACAGGACTAATGGCTGCGCTGCACTGCACTGCACCCAGCAGCAGTTGGGTCAGGCACAGCAGCTACTGTAGTGGCAAAAGCAATGGTGCTGCAGCTCTAAAGTGGGGAAATGATGGTGTGTAAGAACTGCAGCTGCTCTATGACAAACAGCTGCACGTAAGAACTATATCTAGAGCTGTGCACTAGAGATGAGTAAGGAAGCAGATACATCTGTGAAGACACAAACAGCAGTGTAAAAAACTAAGTGCAGCTTCACCAGGACGAGCAGCCAGATGTGTGTGTCAGAATTACAGCTGCAGCTGCACCAGACCCAACAGTTGCAAGAGCAACAGCTGCAGCAACTATACAAGCCAAAGCAGCAGCAGCAGCAGTAGTAGAAGGCGCACCAGCAGACCTCACAAACAAGGGACCATTACCATACGTACGTCAAGCAATTACAAGTACTGTATAGGAGCAGTTACCATAACATATTACCTCCCAACGTAACCCTACGCAACTGAATGACTTCTGCTTCCTGGGCGGACATCACTAATAAACAGGAGTGTTGATTTGTCGTAAGCAAATACGCTTCTGCGCACCTTTTCAGGAAAGGCTCAGACGCATTCGAAGAGTAGCTACCTGTCGTGTAAGCTATAAAGATCTCTAACTTGGTGGATTCTTACGTGAAGAAATTGGAAGCGCAACGCCGGCAGCGGTTGCGTGTACTGCGGACATAGTTCGCTATTTCATAGTTCTTAATCCTCTCCTGGCTAAATGACGGAGAGAGAGAGAACCTATCTACAGAGTATCACCCCCAGTAAGAGAAGTCCGTTGAGAAGAATGTAACACACAATAGAAGCAGTATAGGAATGAAAGAAGCACAACGGACAGACAAAAAAAACGGCATAATAACAGAGACACTGCAGTACCAGTGAGAAAATGAATTAGAGGATTAGGCTACTTGAAGAAGTAGGTACTCACAACTAAAGTACATAGTAACTAAAGTTTTCAAATGTAAATCTCTGGCGTACTGCACTTGAAAGAACAGCCCTTTTGTTGACAAGTCCTTTATTTACTACACCGGGACATAGTTCATTTTGTCCCAAGTACCAACCCAACATACATGCGTTTTAGACTACACCATTAAGCAGACGCAGGACTATTATATCTAATCTCTATATACGAACGTATACGCATTATATTGCATCAATGAATAAGAACGGAAGAGAAGAATGCATTGAATGACAGAATTTGACTCTCATATCTCGAATGTTAGCGTAGTCGGTTAAGGCGCAGATATGCAATGCTCCACTTGAGCAAGGCTTGCAGGGGTTCGAATCTTAACGTGGTCAGCTTTTCATCAAAACCTATAGGAAATTTTACGAGAAATCCGTAATTCTGACGGTGGCATTTCTCTTTCCCGGTGAATTTACGGAAATTGTTTTTATGCTGCACAAAAGTGCACCAATAGGAATGGACTGTTCAGTTGATTCAAAATTGTAGTTTTTTAAAAGTTATAGTTTTCTTGGTGTGTAAGTCAGGCGAAAAGGATTAGGCAACAAAAGGAGGACTTGCTGCACAGTTGGTTACAGCTCATGTGAGATAATTTGTTTTCAACAGCTACGACGGAAGTCAGGAAGGTTCTTCGAATCATTACTGAAGCTGGAACGGTTTGCGGTGACTATGCAGCTGAGCGAGCTAACGAGCTCGCCACAAGTTTCCTAGTTACACGACTATAACATTTGCTTTTGTTTGATTACTGGCAGCAAATGGAACACTGCACGTTGGGGTCCGCAATGCTACACAACTGTGCGGTAGTTTGGTGGCTATATAACTACGTATAAGTAACCCTTAGTTTTGTTCCGTTACTATTGGCATTCAGACGCTGGGCTGTCCATTGGTCAAGTTCAACTATCAATTTAAATAGGAACGGACAGACATATTGCGACCAAGACCTTCGTTCGAGATCGAAGGTTTGGATAAAAATTTGAACTTCATGCAATACACCGTACACATAAGAGACAGGAAGGTAGCGAAAAAACGTTTGGGTATTTAGATCAGGTGGTTAGAGCAATAGCATTATCCATGAATCCGTGATATTTCTTCTCACGCGCAATCAATGTCAGCCAGCACAAACATCGCAGTCATATCTGCGGCGGATGCTTATATAATTGAGGAAAAAATTGAATAATTTATTAAAGAGTGGCATCCACTTTTGCAACGCTTCCGTTTTTTAGTCGACAACGCAGTCTACTTTGATGGTACAGACTCGGTAAAGGTAATAATAATTTTGTTTATGCAACAGTTATTGCTTGCTAGGTAGAACACACCGTCAAATTTTTGGAACGTGCATTTCACCAATGAGGCCAGTCGCCTCCAATCGGCTACACTATACCGTACAAGTGAGATAAATATGGACAGACAGTAATATTACCTGTAGCCATATTTTAACTCACTGATTTTGTATTACTCAAGATGATGACTTAACTTAGAGAGTTAGCAGAAAAAGTTTGTTGTTTACAAATGTAATCAAATTGAATCGAAATCTAGTCAGCTATTGCTTATTCTGCGTCGTAAAGAAAATTTTCGTTTTGCTTCACAAGGAAACGCCTGGCTTTACTTAACAACTTGCATTGCTTGATACAAAAATTTTAGATGCGCTTCATAATGAAACTTCCCATGGAGCTATACGATAATGTGAGCCAGTTCATTTTCTATTATCCTATTAAATGCCCAACAGCGTCAAGGGTTGAATTCAAATGAAGTGTCGATCCTTGGCTGCATTTCGTAGTAGTTCAGAGCAGATCAACGAGAGCCACAAGTCAATCCCCAACAAGTCACATAACAGCTGTCGACTCAAAATACAAGCCGCAGTGGACAGCAGTGATTTACGCTATGTTGTATCGCTAGATCTGCCGATTAGGATGACGTAGAAACTCAGGCCATTTCTGCCCGCCCTCGTCCGGGCCTGTCCAATACCCGTCCTCCCCTCAGAAGGACCCCTGAAAAGTTCCAGTCCTCGTGAGGTTGGCCCAACCTGACGGGTTACTTTACTTCCGGAGGATCCGCCTTTCTTGAGACAACCGTTATGGTCCTCTTGGTTCGATAGCAATGCCCATTTGGATATTCAAAGGCAGTTACCGGCTGCCTATGAGAAAATAATGAAAGGTGTCCGATAATATCGGATAAATGCCTATAAATTTTCGACTGGTTGGGAAAGTAAAGCAACTCTGAGTCCCATGCTACATATGTACCTACTGTATCCCAGCCAATCGGCCCGTGCCACGGACCATAAGTTTGCTAGCCGAGAGGTAAATCTCACCGTCCTTCCCGATTAAAAATACTTCAAACTTTCAGCCGGCAGTAAATGCCAAATAATCATATAACTCACCGCTTTCTAATTGAGAAGGACACGAGAAAATGTTTTCATGTAGAAATAATTGTTGATTCAATTTCTGTATATTCACTATTTGCGTAGAATGGTGACACTTGAATGAGTCTGATGAAGAAATTCTAGCTTAACTTCAGAAACAAAACACAAGACAGTACGAGTAGCAATTACAACTAATCGCACGCGACATCTGCCAAGTCAGAATCAATTAGAGATAGTCGCACGCTGCGTCGGAGCCGTGCAAATGATATGGAGATATATGGCGGGGAGACTGCATCTCGTATCGCGTGGATCTCTGACGGATCTGCTACGTCAGGCAACTATTCATGCACCAAGATGTATCTTCAGGCAGTCAAGTTACTAAACACTTCATTCCCGGAATTTTTTCAGATGGTTGATCTTACTAGACATATACCGTGCACTCTAATATCAAGGCAAATTTTGTGGTGCAAAACGCGGATGGTCCTCTCGAATGTTGACGATACTAACCGCGGCGGAAGGTACCATTTTATGTCCGCGATATCAACTGAACAAGAGATTAATACCTGCAACTCATGTATATATATTAAATATATATAATAGTTTAGTAACACTACAAATATCTATTGTTAAACTAGGTATCCGAGTGATGACTGTTACACGAAGGTGCGCTGGGCTAAGAATGAAATAATACGAACTGTTAAATGTAACTTCTCGGAGCCAAGGCGACACGTGCACGTCCTCCAGCAGTAGAGAGAAGGACCCCTATAGGTCACAGCTCAAGGCATTGCAGTGTGCACGTCACCATCAGGAGAGAGAAAAGCCCCCAGGGGCGGCAGCTGAAGGCGAGACAGTGCGCAGAAGACAGGCATCTTCAATGGCGGGATGCACTGACCAAAGAAGCGACACATCAACTCTGCTCGTACGTCACTGCTGTTGATCTTCAGATATAAATAGCCAAGTCGTACCCATGCCAAACCAAGGCAGGTATATCTGCCTAGCGGGGCGTCTCCGCACTATCCGGTTGTACAAATACGCATGTGACACTGACCAAAGCGTCTCGGGAGGGATGGCATCGCAAACAGGAAGATGGGTATCGAAAATAAAAAAAAAAATAGGTATCGCCGACGCCAAGGACGAGGAGCATCGGCTCAAGCAACCATGAATACAAGGTCTTCAACATTGCAACAATATCTACCAAATAAAATTGAGAATGAGAATGGCGATATCTAAAAAACAAAGCCAAGAGTACAATTTAACAACATACCACGGATGTTGGAC
>LQNS02007215.1:28045055-28062483 GCA_001587735.2 Parhyale hawaiensis | reverse complement strand
AAGCAACCATGAATACAAGGTCTTCAACATTGCAACAATATCTACCAAATAAAATTGAGAATGAGAATGGCGATATCTAAAAAACAAAGCCAAGAGTACAATTTAACAACATACCACGGATGTTGGACGTGACCTCAGTAAACAAATTAGTGTAGGGACAATTTCACTTCGAACTGCACTAAGCTGATGAAATAAAATAGAAAATTTTTATCATCAATTACAATTGAAAGTAACAGAAAAAATGAATAAAAATAGCGATTAGCACCAGCAAGCAAAACTATCAAGAGAAATAAAACTATTGTGCCAAAACCAGCCCAATCCGGTAAAAGTAGTAGAAGTAATGGCCAATAAGAAAACAGAACAGAAATGCTAATTAATATGAAAGAAGTAATACGGACAGCATTTAGCGCAGCTATTACTACAAAAACAATTAAATTTGCTTAGAATAAGAAAGGAGAGTAGAAATAATGCAAATGCGATCCAATCACAGACACTGCCACAAAAGCACCAGCGAGATAACCACAGAAGGCAAAAACAGCAGAGATCTCACAGACGCATAAACAATAACAGCAACAGCAACAAAATCACATAGACAAGTGAGATAGTATAGTATGTATGCATATATATATATTCTTATAATTCCGATAAAATGACATCTTTCAAAATCCACACCATAGAACGACATTATCAAAAATTCTACGGGATTAACTCACAGTATTTAACTATCTTGGGAAACTCCACGGGACACTTCCTCCCTCTTTTCGATAGTAAACGCTCGCATAGATTCTGTCATTCACCACCAGCGACTACCACCCTAGTAAAGAAGCCCTTTCACATTGAGCTCTTACTCCAAGAACCTTATGGTTAGGAAGGCAAGGACTGGTTCGTCGAGTAAACTGTATTTTAGGGGTATATGAGTGTTTTAACGTATTTTGAACGTTTGGAGAACGAGTCCTTGCCTTCCTAACCACAAGGTTGACGTGGTAAAAGCTATTCGTCACTTTGCGTCTATCTTTGATTGGCCCTACTACAACAGGGGGCAGTTCAATAACCTACCAAAAATTTTGTCAGCCTAACGGCACTTTGGTACGCTAATGGGAAAAATTGTCATCCTAAACCCCATCTATAAGTATATATATACATAGTTAACGGAGGGCTTGGCTGTAAATTGGTCCGTTAAGTGTAATATTTTTGCATTAGGTGTATCTGTACGGTATAAAAGGCTGCTAAGTGTAATAGCCTACAGGTCAATGAGCTCGTTCTCATAAGGTTAGGTGAAAGGCAAGGACTGGTTCTGCGAACGATCGAAATATGCGATTAAAAATTGACGCTAAGTAAGTCCAATCAAAGATTGACGCCAAGTAAAAAAAACATAGGCCTAACATAAAAAAATTCTTACCTAAACACTAAAATCCAATAAAAACACTAAAACCCGCATAAATGCAGTAAAAACACTACCAGGGAACGCTACCAGAACCAGTCCTGGCCTTCACCTAACCTTTCGAGTGAGAGATCATTGAAGGGGCTCTCTACAGTAGTAAAGTTGGTGGTCGGGGACGGCGGCGGCCTAAGCAACGTTCAGCACGTTTATCTGTCGGGAAACGTACGAGGAGAATACCGTAGAGTAGTTCGTCGTTAGGTGTAATGTTCAAACTTAAACCTAACCTCCGCAGATAACACTTTACGTCATTAATAGTCAGGGGTTAAGTTTACAGCCCCATATAGCTATACATATATAGCTATAAACGACGTAAAGTGTCATCTGCGGAGGTTAGGTGTAAGTTTGAAATTTACACCTAACGACCAACTACTCAACGAGATTCTCCACGTACGCTTCCCGACAGATGAACGCTCGGAAACGCGCTGAACATTGCTTAGGCCGCCACCGTCCCCGACCACCAACCCTACTAGAGTAGAGANCTTCATTCTTTTGTTTTCTTCACCCGCTGGGTTGGTTGCGTGGGGGTTTGTTAACCTCATGGAGTTTCTCCGTTCCTACGTCGCCAGCCTGGTGTGATTTAATAATAATAATTCACCACCAGCGCCTACCACCCTAGTACAGAAGTCCTTCCACAATGAGCTCTTACCTCAAGAACCTTGTGGTTAGGAAGACAAGGACTGGTTCGTCTAGTATACTGTATTTTAGGGGTATTAGAGTGTTTTAGCGTATTTTGAATATTAGGAGAACCAATTATTGCTTTCCTGGCGTTGTAAAAGCTCATTGTTGGTTAGCTATTCGTTACTTTGCGTCAATCTTTGATTGGCCTTACTAGGACTACAGGGGCCAGTTCAATAACCAACCAAAAATTTTGTCAGCATAACGGCATTTTGGTAGGCTAATGGGAAAAATTGTCATCCTAAACCCCCATCTATAAGTATATATACATAGCTAACGAAAGGTTTGGGTGTAAATTGGTCCGTTAATTGTAATATTTTTGCATTAGGTGTATTTGTACGGTATTAAAAGGCTGTTAAGTGTAATAGCCTACAGGTCAATGAGCTCGTTCTCATAAGGTTAGGTGAAGGGGAAGGACTGGTTCTGCTAACGATCGAAATATACGATTGAAGATTGACGCTAAGTAAGTCCAATCAAAGTTTGACGCTATGTAAAAAACATATAAAAAATTCTTACCTAAACACTAAAAACCAATAAAAACACTAAAACCCACATAAATACAGTAAACACACTTAGGAACGCTAGCAGAACCAGTCCTGGCCTTCACCTAGCCTTCTGAGCGAGAGCTCATTGAAGGGGCTCTCTAGTAAAGTTGGTGGTCGGGGACGGTGGCGACCTAAGCAACGTTCAGTGCGTATATCTGTCGGGAAACGTACGAGGAGAATCCCGTAGAGTAATTGGTCGTTAGGTGTACAGTTCAAACTTGCACCTAATCTCCGTAAATAACACTTCACGTCGTTAATAGTCAGATTCGCTCAAGTTTACAGCCCCATCTAGCTATATATATATACATATATCGCTATAAACGACGTAAAGTGTCATCTGCGGAGGTTAGGTGTAAGTTTGAACTTTACACCTAACGACCAACTACTCAACGAGATTTTCCTCGTACGCTTCCCGACAGATAAACGCTCGGAAACGCGCAGAACGCTGCTTAGGCCGTCACCGTCCCCGACCACCAACCCAACTAGAGTAGAGAGCCCCTCCAATGAGCTCTCGCTCAGAAGGTTAGGTGAAGGCCAGGACTGGTTCTGCTATCGTTCCTAAGTGTTTTTACTGCATTTATGTGGGTTTTAGTGTTTTTATAGATTTACAGTGTTTAGGTACGAATTTTTTCATGTTATAAGTGTTTTTTTTTACTTAGCGTCAATCTGTGACTGACCTTACTTAGCAACAATCTTTGATTGACCTTACTTAGCATCAATTTTTAATCGTATATTTCGATCGTCAGCAGAACCAGTCCTTGCCTTCCACCTAATCTTATGAGAAAAAGCCCATAGGACGTTAGCAGAAACAGTCCTTGCCTTTTACCTAACCTTATGAGAAGGAGCTCGTTGGCCTGTAGGCTATTACACTAAACAGCCTTTTATACCGTACAAATACACCTAATGCAAAAATATTACACTTAACGGACCACTTTACACCCAAACCCGGCGTTAGCTCTCTCTATATATATATGGCAAAACCGCAAAGAAAAGCGCTCCGTGACACGCAGCATACACACATACAACGCAAGAGCGGCAACCTGCCAATTGCATCTTACCACGCCCACGTAGGTACCCCGCACCTGGCTGAATATTTCTACAGAACGCGTCGCTCAACACCCTACGAAAATGAAGCGTAGCGCCCAAACGGCTGCAGGTGCCGAGGCTGCTCCATCATCATGAGGAGAGCACGCGCTGCAGCAGTTCTTAGCGCAGCATGGCAGGTTGGCATGGGTGTCAAACGAGCCAAGAAGCAGTGCACCGGTATTCAAAATTCTAAGATGATGCTCGTATTTAACCTATAGAGGAAGCATTATAAAATAGCCTTCACACACACTGAAATTTGTTTCTTGTACAGGGAAACTGCGCGTGAAGAGATGGCTGCTTACGACATTGTAAAGGTGAGTAAACGGCGCTAATGTACGGACATTTCCATTTCTCTCATGCAGATACCAATGGAATGTCGATTGACGCGTACCCACGTCATGGAGGTGCGTTCGGAAGTAGTGAAGCGTCAACTATTTTAGTTTCGCGTAGAAGTAACTTACGGAGTCGATGCTAACCGACACCGGTCAGTGTTTGCGGAGCACAGGCAATCGATGTTAATACGGTGATTACATGCGTTCATTGATTCCGGGGTTGGCGACAGAGTAGTAAAAAAAAATTAGAAGTCCTATACACAACGAAAAAAAGCATCCTCATCCAACAGTGACGAAGGAGCAATGAAAATCTTGGTGATTGAATGCAGACTAAATTCCACAGTAAAATATCCACTCATTTTACTGGTGTCATTCTAGTAATCATAGCTCAACTTTTTCAGTTCAAAGCTGAGACATAGGAGCCATAGCCTTTTGAACGACCTAAGCACAGAGCACAAAGGCTATCTAGAGCCTATCCGCATGATGAAAATATTCCATCCGCGGCAGACGCAGGTGTCCATTTCGGTTTGACCCGACACAGGCAGCGAGCAACCTTTTCACATACTTACCTACTGGTAATTAATCTATTTTGTAACATGCAGGTAACGAATCCATTGCATACAGGATTATTTGAGACACGGGATCGACATGGGATGCAAGCTCGTACGAATAAGACTGGGCGGCTCCGAAAAACTCAAGTGAACTGTTACCACATCGTAATGACTTCCCTGAGGTCCATTTGGACCCCATCGAATGCAATTACTGACGTCGGTACTAGTCCTGCTAAGTTCAGTTCTGAACGCAGTCCTGCTAAGTTCAGTTCTGAACGCACAGACGCACCGCAAACGGCACTCACTGTAGGCAAATTCGTCGATTTTTATTTTCTATTTTTGGGCCACAAATGATTTTTACGACTCCCTTCTCTTAATGTGTATGTATAAAAGTGGCGATTTTGATCGGACACATGTAATAAAGAGAACACTTCAAAGGTTATACCGGAATGAAGTACACGCTAAGCATTGCAACAAGACGCAGGTAAAGATAGAAGTATTAAAAAAATGTTAAGCGCTTTCACTAGAAATACTGAAGGCTTGTTGCTATTCATGAAAGAAAAATCCTCTGCAGTGCTTACGTTCCTGACTAGAAAATATTCAAGTTGATTCCAATCTTTCTGCCACAAATCATGCAATAATGCGAATGATATATTCTCGGGTGTACGTAATATCACGTGTAAAAGTCGAAATTCGCAGCATAAACCTGTAGCAAAAAAATTTAATAGTTAATATACACGAAATATCCCATGCGTCCAACAGCACCAACGTCGGATGCCCCTTTTCATATCACCAAGACAAAAACGACAACTAGCTATAACTTATCCTAAATTACACAGAATACAAAAAAGCGTAGTTTCAAACACAAATGCACACTCACACACATTTTACACATGCAAATGTTTGTGCTACCTGAGCAACAGCCGGTGGATTTGTAGATGCGTAAATCGATGGAACATTCGGCCGAAATCTCTTGAAGTCTTCAACCGGGTCCACTAAAGACTGCGACCTGTCGAGCTTCCGACACACTGGTCCATTTTTCACTTGAGTCGATGAAGCGAGGGTGTTGTGTAAGATATTATCGCTGCTAGCTTTTTGTAAATGAAGAGGTGATGACAAAAAAGTGCTGTTAGGTAAGGCAGAGAGGGAAGGAGTATCTCTGTTGGAGTCTCTGGAATCTACGGGGAAAGACCAGCCTCGCTGAGGTCCTATCTTGGACAGTGTTCTGGGAGCTTTTCTTCCTGCACTAGAGGTTGTCATAACATTTGGGCAGGGCGAGCAGCAGGAGGAATTTTGGGGTCCGGCAGCAACAGAAGGGCTGCCACTGACAGGGCGCTGACAAGAAGCGGACGAAACAGCGGCTGGGGGAAGAAGTGTACAGTGTTGACTCAGGTGTGGAGAATTACGAGAGGAGGTAAGTGATGTGGGGGGAGAGGAGACATAGCACTTCGCTGTACCACAGGCGCCAGAATCACAGTGGGCCAGGTTTGGAACCACACGACCAGTTTTGGTGCAATAAACTGCTTCAGCTGAGCCAATAAACTGTCGTCTGGCAACGCAAGATTCCATGTACAGTGAAGTATGCCTCAAAGGCGGTGTGGGGCAAGGAGAATCAGCAGGAGATGGACAGGGGATAGAATAAACACTGTCTCCTAAACCTACACCGTTGGTGTAATCAGCAGGCGTGGATCTACGACCAGCGAGAGCCAACAGCTTCTTCTCGGGACAGTCATTTTCAAGACTATCCGTTTTAAAACTGTCACTCAATTTCTGCAGATTTTCATCAGTGACCGTACCTCTGCTTTTCGACTTCTTTCGTTTGCGACGTATGGACGTTTTGCGTGATGAAGAATGGGTTATACATATTGCATCTGCGACGACACTGGTGTCTTCCAAAGAAGGAATACCTGCAGCATCAGACATGTTCTGGAAAGTAGGAGGGTTGTCGGCCCTCGGTAGCTCAGTTAGGGAATGGAAGTTCATCATTTCGTAAGTGTGGCCGGCCAGGCTACTGTTAATGCTACGAATGGATAGCTCGTCTGGAAATTTTACTCCAGGAGGAGTAGGGGCTCGTCGCAAAGGAGGACCTTCTTGCATCCAAGGGGGTACATCCTTAGGTATTGAAGTCGCGGCAAATCTAGAAAGATCATCTCGGGGACTAGAAGACAGGCGTTTGGCTTTGGGCATCACCATCCGCAGCAATGCGGCACCGGCGCCGAACGCGGAATCGATGAAAGATTGTTCTTGCGCGGGTGAAGAGGACACGTTATGACGTGAATATATTTCTCTTTCACGAGTAACAGTGCGAATTTTCCTAGGACTATGGTCTCGTTCTTGATGGGATGAATTCTTTAAAGTAGTTTCGACCTCTTTGCTTGGGCGACCTTTTGACGAGTCGGATTGCCGGCTAGCCGAAGAAGGGGACTGACGAACTTTAATTCTCCTACCACTGCTCTCGGAACCTGTGGAACGATGTGAGCTGTGTCGCTTTACTGCTCCACCAGAACGCTTCCCAAGCGACGGGGACGCTTCTGGACCTCTCGAACGGTCTGAACATTTGTCGTTAGCGGTTGCAGTGGCAGCCACGCCTGCAGAACTTTCGT
This sequence comes from Parhyale hawaiensis, assembly GCA_001587735.2. Classification (NCBI taxonomy): domain Eukaryota; kingdom Metazoa; phylum Arthropoda; class Malacostraca; order Amphipoda; family Hyalidae; genus Parhyale; species Parhyale hawaiensis. Next base: position 28,055,250 of record LQNS02007215.1, on the reverse strand, counting down.
TGCGAGCAGCAACAGCTGGAGGCAGAGATCCATTGCGACTTCCAGGTTTGTCAACATGTGAGTCACACTCGAGTGTCTTACTGGCGCTCGAGACAGGCCGGCTGATGGACGACTGGGAAGAATGGAAGGCTCTGCTAGAGTGGCCAGAGGATGGCAAGTCGCGCAGAGGAGTAAGGCTGCGGGATGACAGTTTGTTGGAATACCGTTGCTTTCGATTGCCGGGCTCGCCGGAACAGGTCAGAATATCGCCATTAGCAGCTCCCATTGTAGGTATCACCATTTTTACACTAGCACACCGGCCAATAAAACACTTTCTTTTGCATTTGATCTGCACGCAATCTTTCTCAGACACACAAAATTCTATACTCGTTTCAAATGTTGGAGTAATAGTGCCAAAGGCACACTATTTTCTGCACACGATGCACTTTTGAAGAAAGACATAAATTTCCTAACTACGTTTTGATATTTCATCACTAGCGCGTGATTACATGAAAGAGCTTATAGAAATTTAACAAAAGCATCAGAATTTAAATTAACACTTCACTTCCAGTATAGAGATATTTACATCTGTTCTAGGACAGAGATCGTCGCATTAGTATTCGCAATACATACACCTGATCTGAGACAGCTTCAATGACACTGAATATTTCATACCTGCTCCGGCACAGTAGTAGTAATATTTAACATATTCACATCTGTTCCGAGACAGTCGGAGTAACATTCAAAATATTCACACCTACTCCGGGACAGTCGCATTAATGATATGCAATTACTTAGACCTGCTTCAACCCAGCAGCATTAATATGTAACGCTTCGGACCCTTATTTAAATATTCACACCTACTCAAGGACAGTTACATTTTTATTTAACATAGTAACACCTGCTCAGGACAGCCGCATTATTATTTCAAATAGTCACACCTGGTCTAGGACAGTAGCATTAATATCCCGAGTGACATCAGCCCGCGCAAGACACAGAAAGAGAGGCGGTAAGAACCAAGGTCTCCGACGCCTCGCTGGTGAAGTACGATTGGCACTGCCAAAGCAGCGTAAGAAAATGCAACAGATAAGCCAAGTTTTTGCAAGCAAATGCAAGAAACGCTTCATTATGTGCCTAGGTGCCCAAAGTATTCGACTACGGGTATTTTTGGCAGAGGGTATCGAGCGACGCTGGGAATGGTGAGCAATAAAGCAACGATAAGTAGACGCTTTTCTCAGCCCCTCACTGAAATGTTAACATTACATCAAACAGGATTCACTGGGAATTAAGTGAAATAATTCACTAGTGCTGAGAAAGCTTACCTCTTACGAAAATGTTCAAGATTACGTCCAATGCAATTAGAGCTAATTCTTCTCTATAGACAACTGAAAATGTAATGTATTAATTGGAAACAATTTCCAACAAACTATAAACAATAGCGTTCTCGACATCGACGTACAATGATACAAGACCTGCGAAAAATTGAAATGCTTAGAAAAGATGTAACGCGTCCAATTATGATCTAAGGAGGAAAGTAATTTGAAGTAAGTTGTCCAGAAGTACTTGACCGACGCACTGCAATGTGCCACAATCAGCTCTGCTGATGGCCAGCAGTGTTACAAGGACAAATAAAACGTCGGTATCTCGTAGGAATAGCATTGTTTGAAATGCCTTACGAAGTTCTCTGGACCACATTACAGGGTTAACATTCTGGTGAAACGGAGGGTCCCCATCAGAAACACGCATCGATCAGTGCAGGACAATACGTCGAAGTCAAAAGCTGTCACGACAATGAGGAAAAATTGGCAAAAATTTGACAGTGAAGGCAAGATGAATTGCCTGGCACAGCCGACCTTGGCAGGCGCGTACGCCAAGGAGGTCGTGACTGTCACGCTTGACAGGTGCGTCACGGGCGACGTATTACAGCCACTGCTCTATTTTTGACTTGCGCGCTGAGGCAAGCGTATAGGGCGTCACATTTGCTGACAATCGCACTCTACACGGGACAAATTAATTAATTATCCTTATATAACGAAACGCTTCGTGTATTTATTTCGTGTCCGCTTTGAAAGAAATAGGCGAAAAATAAGCCAGGTTGCAGATTTTGTAAATCGATGACCAGGTTGCAGAGATGGCGAAGGCTGGCTGATCATTATCCTTTTTTCAGAAAACACTTCTTGCTTGAAATGCTTCTTGAAATCGGAACACTATCTATGCAGCTTCTGGAGTCTGATTTTATAACTTTTTTTCTCTTAGGTGACCAGGTCACGACGTATAAATTCGGCAGATGGTCAACGAAGCGCCCTGGTGGAGGGGATTTTTCACGGGCAGTAGACAATCATTTCTTTTAGCTTACTGTTCTTCTAATTTGACGAAGCAGTTTTCTCTTCACAGGCCAAAATTTTCGGATCTTCAAATGAAGCAAACATTTGAGTTGGAAAGACGGTAGGTATCATTGCGACGGAGCGCCAACATTGTATATAAGCTAACCGGACTGGCGTTGCATTTAATTTTATTGGCATGTTTTACTCAAGATTTTATTTCTGCCTTGCGATCTAGAAGAACTAAAGATGAGAGCACGACAGAGGATCAACGAAGAAAGTCCGAGAAGATTCCGCCTATATGTAGTAGGCAAACATACAGATTATTGCGGGAATTTTTCACGCACGGGTCCATTGCATGCAGTTCTTGCTCTTCCAGCTTCTCTTGCCGTTCCCGAGGAGTTTTATGCTCATTACTCTTTCTCTCCATCGAATTTATATTTTGTTTTGGTTTATGATGTACGCATTTAGTGGAAAATTAGCGAAGAGTAGAGGAACCGATTTTTTCCGGTGTAGTAGACATACATAGTGATTCTTTATTCCAACTTCTTGGACAGAAAAAGCTGTTTCGAGCTACGGAAATGAAAGGGACATGAACTAGGTCTAGAAAATCGGGAAATTCACGCTCAGAAAATCGCTCAGGGGAACAGCAAGTGTGGAAAGAAAATGAAGAACACAACAAACATCGTCATACAAATAAGAAACGACGAAGAATGGAATATGATCATGAAAATCTGTGAAGCGATTGATATAATTTCTTTATCATTATACAACGGTGTGAACAATGCAAGTCTGAGTAAGTAACAAAGAGAAGCGCTCACAAAAAAATTACGATGGAACGACATGCGGTTGCCAAACAACATGCATGTACCCTAGTACAGCTATACCTACGATTCACCAATTGTGGTGCAGTGGCACTCTGCACGAGCCACTGTAATCTGAATCCTCTAAATATCCGCCTAAAAATGCACCATTGCTGTGTTTATGATGTGCATCAATGCACGACCATCACCAACGAAAGCCAATAATATTTTCTCGATCAAATATATAAGTGAGCTGTGACGTGACACGCAGTCGCGATATGCCAAACGAGTCGCTCAGAGGGAGCAGGACCCCGCTTGGGTACAGAAGTAAAGACAACTTCGGCACAGAGCGACCGCGCGGCTAACGTGATGAAATCGCCAATTTTAGTTTGGCCTCGGCAATGTAGCGTCGTGGATGTGCCACTATATGTGTCTCTCGGTAGCATAAATTCAAGTACCAAAGTGTAAGACACTACAATTAGTCTAATGCATTCGCCTCAGATATGCCACATCCTGTAGGCCCATCGCTCATCCTAAGGTATGAGGAGCAGCGACCCGGGGCGGGGAGGGGGCTGTATAGTAGGGTGGAGCGTTTTTCAACTTTTTTTTTTATTTTCCATAGTGGGTAGTTTGGAAACGTTGCCAAATGGGGAGTAAAAAATTGTGATAAAAGCATTTTTTCGTAGACGGATATCTTCTACCGCCCCAAGACCCATGAACTTTGAAAAAAGTGCTCTTGTGGGTGAAATTTTTTTATTTATTTTATTTTTTTCTTTTGTTCACTAAACAGTAGCTGCATATCAGAGAAACACGCACGTAAAGTTTTAGGCAGCCAGTGCAATGCTAAGTGGGTAGAGGTAGAACAGGGCGATGATTAAGGGGTCCGGGCCTCTCACTAATTCTGCCTGTGAGCTTGAATATCTAGCGTCAAATGGCATTTTCTGCAGCACTGCTACAATATACATGGATGTTTTATAGGAGTAAGGGCGGCTATGGTCCCTACCTCCATGTAGATTGAAGTAGTGCTGCAGAAAATGCCATTTGACGCTAAATATTCAAGATCACAGGCAGAATTAGTGAGAGGCCCGGACCCCTTCATCGCCTTGTTCTACCCACTTAGCATTGCACTGGCTGCCGAAAACTTTACGTGCATGTTTCTCTGATGTGTAGCTACTGTTTAGTGAACAAAAGAAAAAAAATGAAATAAATAAAAAATTTTCACCCACAAGAGCACTTTTTTCAAAGTTCATGGGTCTTGGGGCGGTAGAAGATATCCGTCTACGAAAAAATGCTTTTATCACAATTTTTTCTACCCATTTGGCAACGTTTCCAAACTACCCACTATGGAAAATAAAAAAAGTTGAAAAACGCTCCACCCTACTGTATAGGCTACATTGCCCTTAGCCAGGCTTTCGGGACGTATTTTTTCATGCCCACTTTGCTTCCTTCCGCATTTACCTTATTATTCTTCTTCCTTCCTAACGTACTGTCCCCCATGGATGCGCGTTAATCTTGTGTGAGAGGGAACACCCTCGTGCTTGGGTTTCACGTTTCTGTCGACATACTCAATGTACCTTCATTCTTCCTCTGTGACACAAACTTTGGAGTGGAAACGGAGGATTAAACTGCTCAATACAACTTTTCATCCCGGTAATGTGGAGTTGTAGCTTCATGAGGGACCTCAAGCGGTAGCTATACGCCGCGTACACAATTAAGCTGTACACGCGCAGCACAGGTGCGTTGGTGTCAGGAGTGCATAAGGAATCATCGCCACGGTGCCACCGCTCTGGTTCACACGCACTCAATGAACAACCGTAGATAACGTGTGAACCCTGTCGAAGAAGAAGGAATGATCCAATTTGGGTGCTCCATGTAGAAGCAATTGGTAGCGTTTACTGGTGTGCATGAGAGTGTGTATGTAACTGCGGTTCTCAATGAGTGAGCAAGTCTCCACGCTAGAGGATCTCCAAGTTTCAATTGACAATTGAGACAACACACGGCGAGGACTGTCAATATAGCAAGCAAAGATTTATAACACACCTTTTCAGACGAATAACATTCGAAAGCGGAGCATGAATCGAAGAAGAAACGCACGCTGGGTTAAAAGTTAGTTCAAAATATTCACAGCTGAGGCCGCACGAAATATCAGCCACAATCACGAAACAAAGACTGGAAGCGAAAAGGAGCATGTGTAAAGGACAATGAGGGACCCATATGTACGGACGGAATAGCGTCGAATAGGAAACCACAGTTCGAAAATCTCTAGTAGAAAATCCAGTGGCGCAAGAGACAGCATCAACACCTGCACGACAGCCGTCACCTTTTGAATTCAACTTCCCTACACACAAGATTACCTGCAACTTAAAGAGAAGACGAAAGAAGGGATATGCAGTAGCTCGAGAGAAACGTCGAAGTCACGACTGGCATGCGTGAGTAATAGGATAAGAAGCACGAGGGCCTCGTGTTGTGGCAGTGAGGCGGTCGATATGGTGCACGCGCTCTCGCAATCGATACGTGTACACGTGACGGTCATCGGAGGTATGACAAAGCCAGGCACTGCCGGCCAGGTGTGGCACTGCTGGACTCATGGACACTTAAGAGTTTGAAGAATAGGAACTCGTTCTTGACGATGCACGAGCGCCTCTCTCTGACACTAATTCTGGTCGAGTTGAACAAGATTATATTAAATGATAGTTTGGAAAGAAAAACTGTGGTCCTGCGTAGGTACTGGTTTCCTAAGATTCGGTAGAATGAACGCTCAGCTTAACCCGTTCTCTCATGAATTAATCTCTCTCGTAGGATTAGCACTATCTGTAATGTTGTACGAAGACCACGCTGTGAGAGCAAGGACTAATCGCATTGAAAGTCATCACATCACTGCAGCCTAGAATTTCTCACATTAATTATAGTCAGCTACATTTCGTGATAAACAGTTGAGGCTTAACCCCAACAAAGACCAAGTAAAAGGCCGGTCTCCTCTTGAAACAAGACTGTTTGATACAACGTCAAGGTGTCTACAAAAATGTGAAAACCACATTTTACTACTTTTTACTACCTTTCCTACACAAGATTTTACTACCTTATAATTGCATAACTATATCTTAGGGAACATCAAATGAGGACCCTGCGGCCTCCACGTCTCNTATGCTCATTACTCTTTCTCTCCATCGAATTTATATTTTGTTTTGGTTTATGATGTACGCATTTAGTGGAAAATTAGCGAAGAGTAGAGGAACCGATTTTTTCCGGTGTAGTAGACATACATAGTGATTCTTTATTCCAACTTTTTGGGCAGAAAAAGCTGTTTCGGGCTACGGAAATGAAAGGGACATGTAGTAAGTCTAGAAAATCGGGAAACTCAAGCTCAGAAATATCGCTCAAGGGAACAGCAAGTGTGGAAAGAAAAGGAAGAACACAACAAACATCGTCATGCAAAATAAGAAACGACGAAGAATGGAATGTGGGCAAGAAAATCAGTGAAGCGATTAATATCATTTCTCTATCATTATAGAACGGTGTGAACAATGCAAGTTTGAGTAAGTAACAAAGAGAAGCGCTCACAAAAAAAAAAAAAACAATAGAACGGCATGCGATTGCCGAACAATATGCATGTATCCTAGTACAGATGTACCTACGATTCAGCAATTGTGGTGCAGTGGTACCTACTCTGCACGAACCACTAGGTATATTCTGAATTCTCTAAATATCGACCTAAAAGTGCACTATTGCGGTGTTTATGATGCGCATCAATGAACGGCCATCACCAACGAAAGCCAACAATATTTTCTCGGTCAAATATCTGAGCTGTATCGTGACCAGTCGCGATATGCCAAACGAGTCGCTCAGTGGGAGCAGGATCCCATTTGGGTACAAAAGTAAAGGTATCGTGACCAGTCGCGACATGCCAAACGAGTCGCTCAGTGGGAGCAGGATCCCATTTGGGTACAAAAGTAAAGGTATCGTGACCAGTCGCGACATGCCAAACGAGTAGCTCAGTGGGAGCAGGATCCCATTTGGGTACAAAAGTAAAGGTATCGTGACCAGTCGCGACAAGCCAAACGAGTCGCTCAGTGGGAGCAGGATCCCATTTGGGTACAAAAGTAAAGGTATCGTGACCAGTCGCGACAAGCCAAACGAGTCGCTCAGTGGGAGCAGGATCCCATTTGGGTACAAAAGTAAAGACAGCTTCGGCACAATGCGACCGAGCAGCTAACGGGATGAAATCGCCAATTTTAGTTTTGCTTCGGCAATGTAGCGTCGTGGATGTGCCACTATTGATAATCGGCCGCTATACGTGGCTCTCGGTAGCATAAATTTAGGTACCAAAGTGTAAGACACTAAGATGACCTAATTAGTCTAAGAGATTCATCTGAGATGGGCCACATCCTATAGGCCCATCGCCTATCCTAAGGTAGTATAAGGAGCAGAGACCCGGAGGGGGGGGGGAGGACTGTAAAGGCTACATTACTCTTAACCAGGCTTTCGGAATGAATGTTTCCATGCCCACTTTGCTTCCTTCCGTTTTTACATTATTATTCTTCTTTATTTCTAACGTACTGTTCCCATGGATGCCGTTAATCTTGTGCGAGAGGGAAGACCCTTGTGCTTGGGTTCCACGTTTCTGTCGACATACTCAATGTACCTTCATTTTTCTTCTGTGACACAAACTTTGGAGTGGAAACGGAGGATTACTCTGCTCAATACAACTTTTCGTCCCGGTAATGGGGAGTTGTAGCTTCATGAGGGATCACAAGCGGTAGCTATACGCCGCGTACACAATTAAGCTGTGCACGCGCAGTACAGGTGCGTTGGTGTCAGGAGTGCATAAGGAATCATCGCCACGGTGCCACCGCTCTGGTTCACACGCACTCAATGAACAACCGTAGATAACGTGTCAACCCTGTCGAAGAAAAAGGAATGATCCAATTTGGGTGCTCCATGTAGAAGCAATTGGTAGCGTTTATTGATGTGTATGAGAGCGTGCATGTAACTGCGGTTCTCAATGAGCGAGCAACTCTCCACGCTAGAGGATCTCAAAGTTTCAATTGATAATTGGAACCACACACGGCGAGGACTGTCAATATAGTAAGCAAAGATTTATAACACACCTCTTCAGACGAATAACCTTCGAAAGCCGAGCATGAATCGAAGAAGAAACACCGGGTTAAAAGTTAGTTCAATATATTCACAGCTGGAGCCTGACAAAATATCAGCCACAATGATGAAACAAAGACTGGATGGAAGAAGAAACATGTGTAAAGGACAATGAGGGATATGCACGGACGGAACAGCGTCGAATAGGAAACCACAGTTCGAAAATCTCTCGTAGAAAATTCAGTTGCGCAAGAGACCGCATCAACACCCGCACGATAGCCGTCACCTTTCGAATTCAACTTCCCTACCCACAACATTACCTGCAACTTAAAGAGAGCAAGAAAGAAGAGACATGCAGTAGCTTGAGAGAAGTCACGACTGGCATGCGTGAGTAATAGGATAAGAAGCACGAGGGCCTCGTGTTGTGGCAGTGAGGCGGTCGATACGGTGCACGCGCTCTCGCAATCGATACGTGTACACGTGACGGTCATCGAAGGTATGACAAAGCCAGGCACTGCCGACCAGGTGTGGCACTGCTGGTCTCATGGACCCTAAGAGTTTCAAGAATAGGAACTCGTTCTGAACGATGCACGAGCGCTTCTCTCTGACACTAATTCTGGTCGTGTTGAACAAGATTATATTATATGATAGTTTTGAAAGTAAAAACTGTGGTCCTGCGTAGGTACTGGTTTCTTAAGATTCGGTAGATTGAACGCTCAGCTTAACCCTTTCTCTCATGAATTAATCTCTCTCGTAGGATTAGCACTATTTGTAATGTTGTACGAAGACCACGCTGCGACAGCAAGGACTAATCGCATTGAAAGTCATCACATCACTGCAGTCTAGAATTTCCCACATTAATTATAGTCAGCTACATTTCGTGATAAACAGTTGAGACTTAACTCCAACAAAGACCAAGTAAAAGCCGGTCTCCTCTTGAAACAAGACTGTTGGATAGCTACAATGTTGGTGAAGTACGTACGCGGGTCCTATATGCTTAGTAAATGCACTTCCTTGCTTCAATTTGACTAGTATATTTCAAATAGAGAGACATATACAAATTTATTATCTCTTTTAACATGAGCTCAACCTCCCAAAACTATTACTGGATTGGTGCTAGATGGAAAAAAAGAGGGGGGGGAGAGCTGTCGAGAAAAAACGCGGCAATGCGCACAACAGCAAGTCCGGAGGGAAGCAGAACAGACACAACAAAAATACGGAGATGGCAGGAGGCCCAGGGATTAGAGCAAGCGATGTTTAGCCAGAAGCTCGGCAACTTTAAATAAAGCTAGATCGAGGAACAAATACCCACCAAATATGATAGACGCAAGTGCTAGTTTCATTCTGTGCCCAAAACGATGTCGCAAGGAATCAAGGTGAATGACGCTCTACAGAAAAAAAAAAAGAGCATGCCATAGTACCCAATTAAATCACACCCAAAGTATCAGCAACGAGCACCGTAGTATTCGCCCTAATAGTCGAGTCTTTTGGTTGTCTAACGCTTTTCTTATCCGTTAACTTTTAAAATTGCTAAAGTGAGAGACACGAAAGAACTTCCTTTAGTCTCTGGTGTGCCATGGACACAAGGGAACACAAACATGTGGGTAAGAGGGCGGCGGGGCCGAGGGATAATGCAGCAGTCGCGCTCTACCTACTCCCACTGCCGTCCGAGTCCTTCTCGGAGTCAACAGTGCTATTTCTATTATGTGTATATGACTCCGCCGCTGACGGTTCGACGAACAGAACATCGTCTAATGCAAGATGACAAACTTCGTGAGGGTCACCGAGCACCAAAAGGTATATAGGCAAATAAGCGTACAGCTGTGCAATGCGGCGTGTTATGTTTTAGTACACGCACCGGTCTCGATGCTGCAGTGGTTGTGTTGTTGTAGTTACGTAGGGGGCGGCTCCGGAGGGGGTCGGGCGTGTGGCGGAAGGTATGAGAAGGAAGGTAGGGAAGACAAGAAGTCATGCACAGATAGAGGGCTGTCCCATAGA
>LQNS02007215.1:28014172-28033520 GCA_001587735.2 Parhyale hawaiensis | reverse complement strand
ATGAGGGCGAATGGGGCAGCCAACGGTAAAAGCGAAACGTGGTGCAAGGACTCAATTGGTCCCATGGATGACACAACCGCAGCCCACATACCTGGTGTTGCCTAACGCACTCATTACGACCGCTGCCTGTCAACTGCCTGCCAATAATTGCAATAAGAAAAATGGGCCACGTTGCCAAGTCGTACGAGACACCAACTAATGAGCAGGTTGGATTCTGCGGAACGCCTCGGCTGGATTGCGAAGTAAGGTTATTTTATGCCACGGATGATAAGCAATTAGCCATGACAATGCGCATATTTAGAAATTAATTTCAAGACTAGAATATTAGAAAGTGAGCAGAGGTAACTGTGGTGGGTGACTATAGGGCTGACGGACACTGAAATGAATATACCTGAGACACGGCGGCACTCACACACTGCTGAGCGACATTGCAAGACAGATCTATTCCCGTGTTATTGCGGTGCTGTAGTCAAACCAGCGTAAGGAGTCCGATGGGCGTGGCTAAGAACGCAAAGTAACTTGGCCAAATCTCCCTAATGCGCGTGGTATAACTTGTCTCAATCGACAAAAATTACATTTATATCCGAATACTCAAAGTGCATTAGTCAATAGATTCGAGTTGGCACAGCAGCGTTCAATTCAGCCCCGTCCCTAAAGGACTGCTCACGCTGGTTTGACTATAATACGAGTAACACTGCTTCTAGACAGGAACAGAAGAATTGTGATTTTATACTAAGGCAACATCAACGGGTACATCTAACTGGAAACAACGTTCCAGATACTTCAGTGTAACAACAGCTATCGAGTGCAAAAAAGAGGAATACGGTCACAACTGGAACGGGGTACGTACTCCGTAACTTTCAGGATCCTACGCTACGCAGTAGGCACGGCTTAATTTGTACTTTCAACATCGGCAAGGAGAAAAAATATCTCAGAAGTCACACCATATTCCAATTGGGCAGCGCTGAACCCTTAGACCGGGTAATTCCGATTAAAGGGTCTTTTTTCTATAGCAATACAATACGAGAACGAATCCCAGTATAGCGAAATAGTAGACTGAGTAAAATAGGGTTAAGAGACTGACTAAATTCACACGTCTAGAGGCTGTTCAACACTAACCACCAGTCAGTGAGCGATTACACAAAGTTTACCGTCATACCGAAGAACACCCAGACGACACCCCCGGAAGGTTTTCGCTTTCTCTCCCTACAGTGCCTGCCCGTCATTCAGCAGAGGTCCCGTGGCCACAAAAAGACGCGGGAAGAATGCGCGCGCGCGAGTTTCGTAATGTTAGGTTGCACTCACACTTCGGACAGATGCTGGTGGTGGTGGCATCTGCTCGACAGCGGCCGCGCCATAACGAGGTAGTAAGAGAATCTCTCAATGGAGCAACGCGCTGCATTATCAAGCGGCAGGAATGTGTGGGCACTCTGAACACTGAGGGGTCATTGCGACACAACCAGCTGAAGGCTGCCAGCTGCGTGGGACATCACACAGAAGGGATAGGGAGGCACATGTACACAACCTCCATATGTGGGACGGTGGAAGTTCTGTAGATGTGGATCTGGGACTACGGAAGGTGCCACTCCTTACGAAGGAAAGGAAAATTCGCAGGTACGGTGTTAGTTCATGGCGCTGTAGAGAAGCGAAAAATAGGTGCAATCTAGGCGAGGATGCGGTGTGCGGGTGTGTGTCTACATTCAGCGCCCGGCGGCAATGTCTGTTCGGGGCTCAGGGATCAGTGCACGTCCGAGTGTTTACAGCCTACTACAGCGAAGCGAAAGTAGGAGCTGTATTGGCAACGGCATGGGTGTGTCTCCACGGGCTGCCTCGCTGGAGATCGATATCAGTTTATCTGCTGTGGGAGGTCGCGTTGTGCTGCGAGCGTTCGCAATGACTCCAATGTTATCAGTATTACTAGTGGTAGGTAGTGGGTTACTACCGCCGCGGGTATCACCTTCACCACGCGCCGGAGCAGGTTTATGTTCCTAGCTTACAAAGAACCTATACTCATGGCAAAAGAAATTATGAGAGTAGTGTTCAAAAGAACTTCTTTCGGATACAGAGTATCCAACTGGGAATCAGATCTTAGTATTACGACAACAGGCGAACCAAATAATACCTACTTAACGATCGGAACCATGCTTCGGCAAATTATATTCCTCACGATAATTGAAAACGGTAAAGCCTACGCGAACCACTCAATCGTGTCTTCTTAAGGATGCACAACAAAACGGGACTACCTAGTGGTTCTTAGCGCAGGCAACAAATGCTAGAATTTTCTCGGCGAAATTTTAAAGACGCGCTAACATGAGGCTGAGGCGAAAGTAACGTCTGATTCCACAGTCGGCAACAGCGTGCTGCTCGGACATTAGTTTGGCACCAACCTAATACGGATGTGATGCATCAGGGACGGCAAGCAACAAGAAGATGCGGCACAGAGGTTTGGGCAGACCGGCATCCCGGGCACTCTGCACCTCATTAACCCTATACGGTCCAATTACAGCGTCGGTTTATCGCGGGAACAACAATTGAAAATCTTGACGAAGTACGCTTATCTTTGCACAATATACAACTCCCACAGCAGAAACAACAATCGGCCTGACCAGGCGATGCTGAAACGAGACTCTTATTTATGTCTGCTCGTGCATGGGGCACTGAACACAGCCTGGGCAACACACCCACGGTAAAAAACTAACGCCTGCCCGGTCGAGTGACATTGCAAAAGTATTCCCAGACGGAACACAACGAAAATATCATAATGCACTTGCATTAGGCTGGGCGCGACTCAGAGCGATACAATAGAGGACTTCCAACCACCAATATACACCAGAAATGCAGTATTTAATTACTTAGCCATAGATATTAGAAAAAGTGCAAGGTTCACACGAATGCGCAAGAGGACAACACTTAGGACAGTGTCAACAGAGCCATGCGGACTGGGTTTGGCCAGTTAGACAAGACGCATTAGACCGGTGAAAAATTTATTTCGTCAATTGACAAAAGTAAATTTTGCTAGCTAATTAGAGCCCACTAAATTCTAATTTGAAATCAGATTCTCTCAAACTGATATTGGCTTCTCGCAATATCTATCAGTAACTAATATCTGACTAGTTCAATAATTTTCATTGTTTCGCGCCTAATATCACGCCCTGAAATAATTCTGCACAAGAACACATTAGTACTACTACCTTACTACTAAGTACTGTGGAGTGCATAAAAATGAAAAAATAGCAACTGAAGTATTGCGATGACATGTAGGGAAAAACGGATAATACATTTGAAATCAGGACTAAAATAAAACTAAAGTTGAACCTTGCAGCTGGCACATAATCCAAGTCACTAGAAAATGTGGTTAAAACTGTTGCCCCGTGTTAAAAGCTGAACATTTCAATGAAGAACAGAGATAAGTAAAGTGCGAGAAACAGTGCGCAGACTCCAGAAAGCATCGTGTTTACATGGTAGGAAAACGCAAGAGTACACTCGCAATCCGCAAACATATGCTACGCATAAAACGTCGTTTACGTCATCGTATTGAAGGAAATTGTAAGTTTACGGTGGAAACTCCTTCACGTAACTGTGAAGGTCAGTTATCACGAGTCTTGTGTTCTGACGTCTCATTGAAATCAAACAAATGAACATTCAGTGTATCTAGCTGAAACGATCTCGTTTCAACAAATACACTGGTAAGTGGTAGGTGTATGATACACCGTTCTAAAGAAACTTCAAATTCCATTTGATGTCCGGTATAGGCACCCCAACGGTGCGGGGTGAGTGCAAAAGGTATATTATCCGTGCAGGCTGAACAATGACCACAACAATACTTCCAGCGAGCTTTAATTCATTTCTGGGAAAATCCTTAGCATAAAAAAAGCACTAATTCAAACATGCTGCAGCGAAGAAGAGCAGCACACTTAGGCTCCTAACTTTACTACGGCAGGCCCTCCAGGTGTCACGGGACCGCTATTTCTACGATCCTGCAGCGGGGGAGAGCAACGAAGTACTTAAGCTAACGTAACGAACAAACTATACACGAGAGAGGCGGAGGAGCAGCAGCAGCGGTTAAGCGCTGCGGTCACGACACAAACTGACCGCAAAAAACGCTAATGACCTCACGACGCACACACTGCAACTGCTGCAGCTGTTGCACCAACAGCAGCAGCAAGGCACGCTAAATGAAGTACGTCAACGCGGGTGCACCGTTGAAACAGTGACGTCAGACTGACGTGGAACTGCTTCGCAAACATTATCGAAAGGTCATCGTAGACGATAGCGACATCAGATGATGTCAAATCAACACATAAAAACTCCCGATAGGGAAGGAGACCCGTACCGAAACTTTTTTGGTGATTATCCGATCCACCCCACCGACAATGGATACATATCTATGATTTTCCGATAAGGAAGCAGCCGCAGCAATGTAATATGACTCGAAGGTTGCTGGCCGTGATGATGACGTCACTGTACCGACGGACTCGCACAGTTCACCTCTCACGAGTACGACATACTGTGGCAGACACGGGTGCCCCCTCGCAGCCCATGCGTTGTTGTTGTTGTTGTTGAGTTGCCTCCAAGAGGGCGGAGTTTGAACACCACCCTCTCTGACCGCATGGAGGGAATAGTGATGGCGTTTGATCCTGCAGGCAAGTATTGCAGGCCCTGGTAAACGTTACCACCTAAGTGGGGCCGCGCCATAATCGGACCATAGTCCTTAAGGGACCAAAAAGGGGAGGGTTTGAGTGAAGAGCAGTGGGCCACGCCGGACCCACACGGCAGGACATGCCCCCGGAGACGCCCTCGCCCTTCCTCGCACGCTCTCCAACAAGCCACCAAACAGGGCACAAGCCACCGCTTTGACCCGACATTGCCGGGTGCCCGGAACAGCAAGGCACGCCCCGCCCAAATGCTGCCGGAGACAGAGAAAGAAAGCAAGCGCGGACGCGCCCCACCACGCGAACCCGGCACCACACTGCATCACTCCTTGCTGCATTTGGGGGAACTGCGGTCAATGCAGCAAGTTAGGTACCNACGCCCCGCCCAAATGCTGCCGGAGACAGAGAAAGAAAGCAAGCGCGGACGCGCCCCACCACGCGAACCCGGCACCACACTGCATCACTCCTTGCTGCATTTGGGGGAACTGCGGTCAATGCAGCAAGTTAGGTACCGTTGCAGCCCATGCGTAGGGGCGTACAGCGAAGTAACCCATTAGTACCTCAATTAAACATCCCTTTCCGCATGGATAGCACTATTTGTAATTGGGCTTGCAGAGTCGGGGTGTCAAGGAGTTGGAGAGGTTTACGGGCAGGAAGTGGGAGTAGGAAACAAGCTTGTTCCAGGAGTCGGATGAAAATTGGTTTATTCTGTTAAAACGGTGGGAGGTTTTTAAGGTGCAATGGTTGGAGTCGAATATTGGCAGGTGACCGGAATCGGAGCTTGGACTTTCCAACTCCACGACCCTGATTGTTGCGACAACAGATGCCAACAGGCAGAAGGCGATAACGGGAAGCGGGCCCAGCAAAATAGAAAAAAAAAGATCATAGGGGCTGACTAAGGGCGGCTCCAATAACACAGGATATGCGAACCCTTAACAAGCGGTATCGCACGGCAGCGGTAGGCGCGTGAAGCGAAAAAAGCTTTATGCCAAAGAATGTTAAAAAGTCGAGGGCGGCATATGAAATACCCAGTGCACTATGTATACTCAAACATGGCGAAAAACTAGCAAGTCATGAGCAATATATAAAATTTACAGCAGTGCACTTATGCACACCTAAATATGACTTGGTACTCACCTGATGTCTACCCAGCGAAGTGAGTTCAGCGAGTCTGTCAGTGAGCGCGTCCAACTGAGTGTTGTACTGGGTCCGCTCCGACTCTTCGCTCTCGATTTCCTGGAGCAGGCGGGACCTGGCGGACCAGACGTGGCATTGTATGTAGATTGGAAGAAGGTACAAGACACGACAGCCAAACGGTATATACAGACTACTGCAATAGAAACAACAGATTATGATGATTAGAATCATATACCTGACTTAAGCCTCTATACTGACAGCATTCGCTGCGTTTCGTAAAGGATTGATATCATGATACGAGGTAAGTTGAGTCTCTCTGGGCAGTGCAGAAAGTCCAGAGAGGAAGAGAAAAGGCTGGGTGGGTAATATATCGAGACACGCGAAAATTTTACACGGATCACACTGGATTAACACGCAAACGTAAAGAGCAACTTGGGGAAGAAGAGGAAGACAAGAACAGAGCATCATCAGCAGGATTTTGAATAGAGGGGAACCACAGAGTGCACATGTTCCGAAGGCCGAGGTAAGGAAGCATAACAGCTAATAAAAGCCATCTTTTACTTATCAAAGCTCTTGCTCCCAGTCTCATGGTAAATACCGCATCAATATATGTGATCTCGTCTCTAAAGTTCAGCTTTTCCTGATAAATTAGGGAATTTGAGTTTTTTGTGCTGCAAATCCTCTACACAATTCTTGATTCACAGAACAAATTTTTCTTATGCACCAAGAATACAAGGATCATTTGTAGAATAGTCAAGATTAGATTATCATCACTGAAAAGGTTAAGCCTTCGTTTCCACAACCACGGTATCTAGCAGAGGAAGAAATAAGGAGCATATAGTATGTCGAGAGTCACGGCGAACCCACGCACGAAGGTGTCCCCACACAAGATCAAATGCAAGTCGGGAAAGAAGAGGAAGCACAGACGCAGTAATATCAGAAACAGTAGGGTAACATGTCTAGTACCCGTCCAACATGCTAGTAGCCGTACACTTGGCTTTAAAAACTTCCTCTGTGAAAACTAGCAGTGCTGGAAAGCCGTACATAGGCTTAAACTGTAGCCTAAGTAGTACCCGACAGTTTAAGACTATGTACAGCTCTCTAGTATTGCTAGTTTTCACACAGGAAGTTTTTAAACCCAAGTGAACGGCTACTAGCATGGTGGACGGGTACTAGACATGTTACCCTATAAAACCGAAAGAAGCAAAGCGGGCACGAAAGACAGAGGTCTCGAAGGCCTAGCCAAGAGCTAAGGTAACCGACAGGATCCCCCTGGGGGTGTTGCTCCCCATAACATAAGATTGGCGAACTCAACTAACCAAACTCAATAGCCTATGGCCCATCCTATGACCCTTGTGGGTACTACAGAAATCAAGCATGACACCTTAAATTTCAACCACTACGGGTTCTTCACTGTAATGATAAAATGATAATAAAGGCACTGCCTGCTTCATAAATCACGTTTGACGCAATGCAATTTTTACACTACGAGACAAGGACATTTCCTTCGGCCCACATAGTTCACAAAGCTGAGTCAAGCATTGTTACCTCTCTTTCTTAAGCGTGGCAATGAAGTTCAGAATCTCAGCTGGATCGTCCAGTGAAAAGGAGGACAGCTGGTGGAGAGAAGCTCCCGGGGCGCTGGACGAGCTGGTGCTCAGCGGTGCGTAGGACCTGGACGCCGAACGACTGGATCGTAGGTACCGGCGAGGGTTCCTGCGCCAAGACACACGGTAATTAACCCACACTGCATAGCTATAGCATATATCTGAGATACATTCCTCCCTATACTAATGTCATTTCCACGTAAAAGATAATATTATGATATACACGTCCCAACCCAATCAGAATTTTCACTGGAATCGCACAACTTGCAACTTGATCACAGGATTCCCATTAGCGTTCAAAGGTTAATCATTGATACAATAGTACATAAGTAACATATCACAACTAAATGAGCACTGTGAGAGCGCATACCTACCTCCGCCAAGCAACGCAAAGCTAATGAAAATAGAAATTGATACTGAATTCAAGATTTTTTTTGTATTATCACCAACAGTTGGCCATTTGTATATTATAACGTTTGAAATAGTTCTTGCAATTTTCTCTCTCTAAGATTATTATTATATTATTATAACACTTTGTTTAACTTCCGTAGTCGCAGCTCAGGCGTTCCAACAGAGATTTTTCTCTAAGATCCATGCAAACTTTTTTAATTATGTTTTTACTTTCCACAAATATATAGTCAAACAGATAAATGGACTAACAGGTCGCCAGAAAAACTTGATCATTTGCTCCCCGTAACTTGCCCTGACATAGCCTAAAAATTTCATGAAGATCCGTTTTTTATATTTTTCTGTTTCTAAATATCCTAACAAACCCGGTTAATTGAATGAAGATCCGTCCTTAACTTTTGGAAGTATCTTGACGAGAGACAAAGAGAATAACAAACGCGGACAAGAACATAACCTCCTTGGCGGAAGTAATAGGTACTATAATGATAATAGTAACCTAACTAGAGCACTCTTAAGAGCGCATACCTCCGGCAAGCAAGGCAACGGTTACGAAAAATTCTTTGCATCAACACCAAAATCTAATCAGTTGTACCCTTCAACAGTGTTAACAGATTCTGTCATTTTTTTTAAGATCCGTTCAGAATTTATCGAGTAGCTAATGCTGCAAACAAACATTATGACAAACATGAGTCACACATACAAACGATCCAACGGATCTGCACCATAATTTGTCTTTTATGTCTTTTAATATTACTAACAACGCCTATAATTTTCATAAAGATCCACTAATTATTTTTCGAATTATTGTGCTGACAAGCATAAACTAAAAACAGTGACAGACAAATGAACAAACAGATAATTACTAAAATTTAGCCATTTATTTTTCGTGCTATACCAAACAACTCATGTAAATTTCATAAAACTCTGTCCATAACTTTTTCAGTTATGGCATTTAGAAAAATGAGGCAGATCTTCACCAAAAGTTAATCATCTGTTCCTCTCAACATACCTACCAATCCCTGTAAATTTCGTCCAAATCTGTCCATAAATTTTTGAGTTATCTTCGTGACAGACAGAATGACAGACAAAGCCGTTGAAAACAATTTCCTTGGCAGAAGTAATGATGGTTATGTAAGTATATTAAATAAAATAAATCTCAGGTCAAATCACGAACCACACGATACCTTGACTCTCCGCACCTCAAACCGTCCTAGGAGATGCAAGGAATGCATCTATTGGAAAGAAACACGCATGCATGAGCACTGGTCAACGGTAAATTGCAAAATTTATTTTAGTCAATTTTAGGTCATTTTGTTGTCCCAAGCTTCAATTATCGTCGTCCACAGTTCGTACATAGCTACGAATTTGTTTCTTGCTGATAAACACATTTCTTGCATCATCAAGAACCGTTTACTTTTTGTCTGAGGTCGTTCTGTTCCTGGAAGAATTTAATCGAAGTTTAATGTATTTAGAATCAGCCACATTTGCATATTGCAGTGGACAGTCAAGGTATCGTGTGGTACCTGGCCAAATGTAAATTAAAACAATGAGTCACGTACTTCCTAATAATAATCTAAATGAATTATCGCCTTTCTCGTAGGAACTACACAGTTTAGAGACAGCTGCACATATATGCAGCTCATAAGCAAAATGCGTTCATAAATACAAGGTCAAGAGTAATATAACAATGATGAACATTACATGCCAATTAAAATGCTAAAAATGAGTGTGCATAAAAAATAATAATAAAATGAACCATAAGGGTAGCTACTGAAAGTAAGTGATATGAATTGTAACTCAAAAGAACAATGAAAATAGACGTAATTATAATAGTTTACAATAAATCTTAGATTGATTCAATAACGCCATTCACGTACAAAAATTTCTGTAGAAATTTCGAAAATATCTACTAAACACGACCTCCACTATAGGATGGTTTCGATAACTACTAAAAAAAATGTACAAGTTTGTGTGCTGCGTTATGGCAGATATGTACGCCCGAAACGTTGTAACTGAAATACCGACATAAAATATAAAAATGCCAGTAAATTGAAGTTGTAGAAAAAGTTCGCTGCATGAAAGGCCTAACTAACATTCACTTCGCATGCTTTCCTTGCGTTGCTGTGGCTTGACGGGTGCTACGCGCACAAAAGCACGCACTACGGGGCTAACTTTGGGCTAATTTGTGAATATTGAAGTGTGAAAATACAGTAGCCAGGCTTCACAATACAAAGTGACTCATGAGTCCCCAACAGCTCGAAAAAGTCCATGATGGCCTTAAAACCGTCGAAGGGTATCAATTTTTGGCAGTTAGCTACCTCGCTTTTACAAATGTACAAAATTTGACTACAACCTAAAAGAGACGAGGGCCAGGGAAATTATCAAAATTTATCGAAAAGTCAAGAGGCAAAAACTAGCGTTATGAATTACAAAAATTGGCGACATGACAGATTCTTCGGCTAGACTTTTCAAGTCCATGCATAAGGCCTGGAAGATACAGATCCCTTTCGCGCCGTATCAAGTGTGAGTGAATCTAACCCTGCGGCAACAATGGTGCACCGCACAACACGTTTCGCACACGATATTTCTACGTGAATTAGACTTTGGTTACGTTAACGCTACTTGCCCAGATTACATTACTTGCGGTGCAGTGGTTCTTTTTCCTATTGTGTTTTCTTGCAAAAGACGGAGTCCTTGCAGCTAGGTAGCACACCCCGAGGAAGATAGCAAGTAGCTTTTCAAATGTAATTTTAGCCTGAGAGCAAGCGTGATAGATATTACTTACCGCTCGACAATTGAATACCTATCTCTGCTGGGTGGAACATTTCTGGACGTAAGACGATAAGATCTTACCTATGTGATCCCGAAGAGCCAGCCGACTGGTGCCTTTTTTGCTGATGTCGATAAAAACTCTGCTGATGCTGTCGGATCTGCTGCTGGATATGTTGACGAAGAGCGAGCTCTGGGCCTTCTTCTGGATTGTCGGCTGAAGCCTCGCCTCCTAACGACGGCGCCAAAGTTTCCGTGAGTCCAGGTTCCTGCGCCGAAGTTTGTGGATAAGCGCGAGTTACAGGAGAGCAGCTTGTTTGTGTTGGAGAAAAGTTTTGTTTTCCAAGAGGACCAACAGTTACTGTAGTCGCCGGGTTCTGTTCTTCGGAGTCTTGGGAATTTAGTTCCGGAGAGTTCTTCACTGGTATAATTTCTTGCGATGAAATATGAAGGTCAACTTGATTATCTGCTTTGGGCGACGTGCAATTAGTCGTAAAATTAACCGAATGTTCGCTGCTATAGGATTGCACAGTTTCGGGGCAATCCGAGTCGACGCTTACCGAGTTCTCAACCGATGTGGGTGAACTTGTAGTTCCAACTACACCTTTTCCTATTGATGTGTCACCAGCAGAGGCAGTGAGTTCCTCTGTACAGGGACCACACGAGGTCGCCGCTTCCGGCGTGTTTACACAATTAGCAGAGGGAAGATCGGAAGCAAGGTTTCGGGCAGCAGGAAGCACTGGCGCAGAAGGGTCGAGGTTACAAGGTAGAGGTAGATCTGGAGTGCCTACACAACTGTCAGACTTGGGGCAAGTGAGGTCAAGCTGCTCGGTAGGTCGGTGTTCAGGTTCGGGAGAGTACGGCCGGGACGTGGGACCACTGCTGAATTCTGCCAAAAAGAGAGAAGTGGCTATTAGTTTACTACGGTACGCAACTACACAAAAGAAAATTTGTAATCACAGTGATGACAGAAATATAAGCGGAAAATGGAATAATTAACCCTTACTTTCAGGAATAAATTTGTTTCTCTCGTATGGATAGCACCTCACGACGTGCTACATACGGATATGTAATGGTATGAGAGAAAGGGTCACTCTATAAAGACGAGCTATTCCGAAAAAGCGTCCCGTAGGAATAATGTTATGGCAGCAATCAAAAATCAAACATGGTCACCAGGCAGGTAGAATGTTAAATGAAGTCTAGCTAATAAAAATAATAGCTCTGTGCACCGTAGAATGCCGAACGTATCACATTTCTGAAACGATAATCTGGTTACGAAGCTTCGGAAGTACTCGTGTGAGGGAGTAACTCACTTTCATTTACGATTTTAGCCGCTCCACACGGTACCGTAGTCTTTTTACGCTTTTTTTTACAAATCGTTTTAATGTGTAGCTATGTCGCTTAAACAGCATCAAGGTGCATAACTTGTTGAGTTCTGAAGCACAATAAATTTGAAGAAGAGATATCACAAACTCTAGGTAGGTAATAATAGAACTTGTTGAAGTTGCATCGCCGACTAACATCTTAGGAAACTGCTTCGCAGACACACAGTTGCATTTACAAGGACGAAACAAATGATTCCGACTATTAGCCGGGAGTTCAACAGACTAACCTGTGGACCGGCCCTACCGATGGCCAAACAATTAGCGATCAATTATCATAAACTAGCTAAATCATAACAAACGATGACAATTCACACACGCGAAAGGAACGCGCGCAGTAAATATGGATCTCAACGCGTCCAAACAGGTTAGATATTATTATTAAAACTTCATACTAACGCGCCTAAACAAATTGGACATTATTACTAAACTGGATAGCAACGCGCCCAAACAAATTGTTATGAGCATGAAACTTACAATAAAAATTCAGAGTTTCAAGAGGTGCGCCGGTGGCCTCCTACGTGAAGTATAAGGACAGGCGTAATTAATTAGCACAGGAAAGTCGAGCTAAGCTAAGCCCACTAGTTTTGTCTAGTGCCGAGTGTCTGGCATGAGAGTTCTGCGTTAATTACTATTGCGGCAGCCGGAAACTCAGTTCTGCTCCGGAACATAGAATGTTCGGCCGTCTCAAGCGTAACAGGGTTGCTGCTAACAGCTGCAACACAATGCAAACGAGCGAAACCAACACTCCTATGCGAACTTCGCAACGAGTCAAGCCTATTGGGGGGCAGGCTCAGCATCGTTCGACTTCGCTGTGCCAATCGATATCACAGCATCATTGCTATGATTCCTGACACAGAAGGGAGCGTGACTCGCTCAACTCGCTATAAAAAATAGTACAGTGACTACAAGAACATTCAGATCTCCGGAACGGCGAAATCCCATTTGCTACCGTACAAAGGCAGTAGGTCGCCGGAACACCGAAGCACCGTGACACGCGACCTCACAATAGAGTTAGGGCTGCAATATATTGGTTTTCTACGGAACAACAAAGAAAACGACACATACGATTAATGGCCATACTAAAACAAACACACTGCAGTCGCAAAAAAAGACAAGGATCAAAGAACAATCGTTCAGAAATGGACGGGAAGCAGCAATTTTCCGCACAACTAGTGAGATCACATCACATGATACTCTTCAATATGCATTTCTCATTAGCAAAGCCAGTGCAGAACTTTAACTTATCTTAGAACTTTAACCCTAAGACGCACTAGATGTACTGTACTACGGTGTTATCGGTGTACCGCCCTGCGCCCTTGGGTATTGGGGAAATTATAGCTGGGACAATCTAATTGGCCTGCGGCATAACTAGGGTTAAGAGTACGGCTGCATTGGATGTAAAGCGCAATATTGCTGTTATGCGTACCGTAGTACGGTAGTAGCTCCCTTCCTGCCATTAAGTGACTTATCAGCCTATCTACTCGTAAACAAACGATGGTACGGTTGAGATTCGGTTGTTAGTCAGCCTACATACGTAGCACACGCTTACGGGAAGACCGACAGAGTGATTGTGTCTTAGAAGAAGCCGTGTAAACAACTTGAAAGTAAAGAAGACAGTCAATAACATATTTTTCATCGTTTCCACCGAACAGATACAATGTAGTAAAGAAGGAAATAAGTCTCCTCTAATACGCACACATAACACTGAGGGCTAAACATTGTCCCGACGAATTGTTTACAATCACAAACTTTCATGGTGCAACGCAAGAACAAAATCCGATAGGAGAACCGTTCATGAGAAAGTAACACGCATCAGGTAGAATTGCTCCTCTAGCTGGTGGTGCATCACAGTACGTACACAGACACAGTAGGGAACAAAGTACATAAAGACTACGGGATGGCGAGGCACCAACTTGCCTAGACCTAACAGCCTGAAGACACTTATTGCATTATACTGAATAGTTTATGCCAAGTTTCCACTGCAAGGGAACAGAGGAAGAAAACAAGGACATACAGATCCAGTATGTCAATAGAAACGTGGAACCCATGGACGAAGGTGTTCCCACACCGGATCAATGTGCAAGGAAACAGGAAGTAGGAAAAAAATAGGAAGAAGAGAGGAAAGTAACACCAGTGAGAGTATGAAATCGAAAGGATGAAAAGTGGCAGCGAAAGACAGACGTCCCGAGGCCTCGTTCACGGCCGCTACGGTAACCACAGGGTCTCGCTGGGGCCGCTACTCCTCATAATATAGGGGATGAGCGTGCCTTCAGAGCCCGACAGTACTCTGGCAGGACCACAATGAAATTGCAAGGGCCCGTATCTTTTCTCACATTCGCCAGGCACACACAGATTGTTCACAGGAAAACTTAGACACGAGGAAAGCTACACTGGACAGCGCGTCCGCACACCACTAATAATCTAAGTATGACAATCGGATGTATATCAAAATGTACACATATGACTTTTATTAGCTACCGTTTTTCATGAACGTAAACTACGCTAAACAGGTAACACGAAAGCATTTACGTTCAGGAGAACAAAACTTACAAAAATAACATGAAGCAACGCCTCACAGCGCTGAATACTTGTGCGCAAGTGCAGCTTTGTACGTCAAAAACAAGCGGAATATGCCAGTAGGTTCAAGAATTCTAACGATACGAAATATGACGCAAAACACTGAAAAAGAAGAGCATTAATTTTCTCTACGTTTAAAGCTTTTGATGGTGCATTTCGTTCCTGTTGTTATGCATGAAACAAAATTGCTCACTACCAAGGTAATCCAATATTTATATAAAAAGCCAGTTAGGTCATCGTACAAAGCCACAAAAAATAACGGCAAATAATTCGCTAGAACACCGTTTCACTGATCATGCCGTGGTCACCAGCGCAATACGGACGATGCATGGCACGGTTTACACCCACTTTTTTTTCATGTAAATTAGCGAAAGCTTGCGGCACCGAGGTTGAGGAGTCGGAGTCCCAGTCGCAAAGAGACGGACTTTTTGCGAAGCAACGACTCAGAGTCGGACACTAGCTTGTCTATGTCGGAGTAGGAAGAAAATTGATATATTTTGTTAAGAAGTCGGACGTTTTCGTGGTGCGACGAGTTGGGAGCCGGTACTGGTTGATCCCAGCAGTCGGAGTCTGACTTCTTTGGGGCATCCGACTCCACAACTTTGCGAGGTACGGCGCCTACACTATAAGGCATTGAGCCAGGACCGGGCTGGTTTGGAAACTTATATAGAGTATGACATCACAGAGAACTTACAGATACCTTCCATTGCCCATTCAACAACTGTAACTCCACGCAATAAAGCAATACAGTAACTACACTGCTACAGTGAGGATAAACTGGTCACAAGCACGGTTTAATCTAAAGCTTTAGGCGTAAACAAAACTGATCTGACAATTAACTTAACAAGCAGATAATGAAGCAAGATGTGGATTATTGTTGGACATTGTGTCAAAGCAACGCGTAAAGCTGCGTTCGGTACGGGCCGAGCGGAACTGGTCAGCGAACAAATATCGAAGCCACCTGCATTAGATTCTCAGCCAGCGCAATCCATGATAAAAAGTAATAATAATAATACTATAGAGCGACCGCAATCTCGAAGATTAGATAGGCAAAGATACGGACGCCCAAATCAAAGAGGACAGATGATAGACGGGCAGGCTCAGTGATACGTAAGACGAGGTTCTTCCGACGGACGTGCGCTAAGCTTAGTATATGCTACATACTATGCGTCATATACAAGGCAAGCTGTGGGGTAAGTGGCAGGCCCCCTTATTGCAGGCGGGAGATGCGAAACTAGATCTTACAACATACACCACCAACGATGTTCATGCTGCCTTGTAGGCACGAAATTAAAGCGAGAAGGGAGAGCCGAATAGGTCTAGGCAGAATTAATTTACGCTCGTCAACGAGTTAGTAGTAGTAGTAGTAGTAGTAGTAGTAGTAGAAGTTTTACTAGCGCTTCAGTGGCATTCTGCCTATATCGCGCCGAACTATTCCTGTGTTTAACCACAGGCTCGTGCGCCAACTAGGGCGCGTTTTAAATTGTCAATGATTTTTGTCTCGGCTTCTCTGCCGGTAGGTCTCAGAGTGGTCAGNGGCGCAAGTTGAGCATATCCAACCCCCGGGCACGGCTGAACGCTTTCGCTCGGCTACGCCGCACAGGGGAAGGAAACGAAATACAAGAAGGTAGGAGTTTAGCGGGAATAGGTCAGCCACCTCGATCAGCAGCCAAACCTCCCGAAACAGAAGGGGAAGTATTGAGAGCCTACCTAACTTTACAAAACTAACCTCGTCAGCAGGGACTGCGGCAAGTTGCAACATCCCCTGCGGAGAAGGCACTCGGGACCGTCAACGAGTTAACTTTATGTCCTACACAGGGTGTATGACACTTTTGTTGCCAAACTTTAACATAAGGTAGCGATCGTCGAGATGAACACTTTTTATTCTATGAAGGTATGGTCTAACTTGTGTAGTTAAAGAGTTACAAGGACTTGAAGTTGAACAGTTATTAAAAAAAAACGCACACTCTGTTGCATAGACGCTTCCATCGGTGTTTCATACACCAAACTCTTCAACTGTCCCCATAAGTAGAAAGCCAGGGGCGTAATATCAGGAGATTTTGGTGGCCACGCGAAGGGACCGCCATGGCCAATGCAGCGATTGGGATATCAGGCCTCCAATATTACCTAACAGCACCCGAGAAGTGTGCAGGAGCACATTCATGTTGAAAATACATTCCTCTGATGTCAGCTAAAGGTACATCTTCCAGTAATTCTGGCAATACTTTATAAAGAAAAACGTAATACACTACAATTTTTTTTTAATAACTGTCCAATTTCAAGTCCTTGTAACTCTTTAACTACACATTTTAGACCATACCTTCATAGAATAATAAGTGTTCATCTCGACGATCGCTACCTTATGTTAAAGTTTGGCAACAAAAGCGTCGGACATGCTGTATACATGCCACCCATACGAAAGAATGATGTCCATGGTAGAATTCACTGGATTGAATACAGCAAATTGTTCACAAAATAAGTTGGCTTAGCAGGTAAAGAGACATAAAATCAGCGAAATGAGAATGACCAAAGACATTATTCGAATAACAATTAACTTTACTAGCTAAAGCTATAGGATTGATGAGCAAATTATGTAAAGTTAGACTCGGTTCAACAGGTCAGTATGAGTGAGAGATGCACAAATCTTCAGGATCGATTGAACGGACACCGGGATCATATGAAGATTTGCCGCCCCAGGGTCATCAAGTGAGGGTCGCAACTTCAAAAATTTTCCAAGCAAAGATTAGGGCCTCAACGTTCTCTGCATGGGGTCACGGATCTTCATATAACCATATATTGTTGAAATAACGATTTGACTTAGCTGCTGAACTAAGATTGTAGTAGAATAGTGAAAATATTAGCTGATGTGAACAGTAATTTTATAGCACAGCAGGTAGAAGCGATGTAGCTCCAAGTCTTTCAGAAAACGACGCTAATCAGATGGACCAATGGACCACCTTATAATACACCGACGACCCTCGTGCTAATCGACAGGAAATTAGCAGGTACGTACGTACTCAGCTTGAGTCGATCATGGTATGAGTGTAATAAATCGCAGAAGTGATAAACAAAATACTTAGCGAGTAGTGCCTGTTACGTAGTTATCAACTGCTTGATAAGAGACTATACCGCAACAGGCGTATAATGTAGGACGGTTTGGATTGGCACAAATTATCTCCGGAAATTCTGTACTTCTTGGATTGTATCTCCACCGCGTTCTTTTTCCTAACAAAATGTCAAAGTCTTCGTACTCGAGCTTATTACACAGTTTAGGCCTGACGCGTGCAATTATATTTATATATATATATATGTATATGACTTTCATATTCATCGCAAAAGAGTAGTGTATCAAGAGTATGGTGAGCGGCAACGTTAGACAGCCATTCCAATGAACCGTTTGTCCTGAACTTTGTCTGGTGCCAAGCGAAGTGGGCTCCAAGCTACATTTTATCAATGCACACGAACAACAACTAATATGAACCATGTCTCTGACAAGAGAACAAGAAGGCTGAGGCAGTCACGCTGCAGCCTGGTAGGGGACTGTCTCAAAATTGACACAACACCCGAAAGTAAACAAAAGAAATATAGATTCTTCTGAGTATATTCCCAGTATCACAGAGTACATATATAAGGAGACATGATACACATCTTCAACAAGAGCAAAAAAGCAAGACCGCAGGCTCCATGCCGTGAGGTTGACCTCTGCTAAAGAAGAAAACTCAATTTCTGAATACCATGAAGAATAACCATATAACTTAACACTTACTGTATTCATTCCAAAGAGAGAACATTCTATAGGCCTATATACATTAGGGTGGAGCTTATATGGGGGTAAAAAATAAAAGTTGAAATTCCTAAGCTCTCATGCTCTGAAGCGAGTCCACTTGGCATAGAAACATCACAGCCAAAATTATAGATTCAAAATATAATATTTAGAGGTAGTCCAGAGGCCTTGAAAATTATGAATTTCAATAAAAATCCTGTTATTAGTGAGTTCTGGTGTACTGCTACCAGTCCCCCCCCCCCGCTCGTAGTAGCATAGTAAAGTATTAAAATCAAAGCTAAAGTGTATCTTTAGCATAAAACTGGGTATTATCTGCTCAATGACAGGGGTTTCACAGGCACCAATCTGCTCATTTTGGCTGGGTTCGAGCCAACACTGCCTTTCTGGCCGATGTTCTGCTACCACTGGAAGGAGAAATTGTAGCTGCTCTTCATTCTTTGTGAGCACTTTATTAAACTGTTGGATATGAGTTATCGCCCGTTCTGCATGGTCGTTAATCACTTGAAGAGCCATCAATCGCTATTTGGAAGCTCGGAAAGTTTGGTTCGCTTCCCAAGAGGATGGATCAGTGTCCAGAAAATCCGTGGGAAGACTTAGATTTTGAAAGAGGTGCATAGTGTAGGCCGAAGCGAATGAATCTAGATGGCTCTTAGCAATGGTCTTGAGATCGTAGTTGCAGCGCTTTTCAGGCTTCTCATCTTCATTCACTTCATCGCTCTTCATGCTTATCAGTAATCGCTTTTTTACTGACAAACTCACTTCTTCATCGAATAGCGATGAGCCGACGTTCTCCTCCGAAAGATACCACAAGTGGCGTTTCAGTGTCTCGGAAGTGGCCGCAGAAATGTCAGAATTTGTGTCACTGTATTTAAGGAGAGCTTTCAACAGGTTTAGGTCGCGGCGAGGAGCTTGGACAGCACTAGGAGCAGTGAACCAACATTCCACATAGATGAGAACAATAAAGCAGCACATTTCCCGTAGGCCTTTCTCTTCCCTTGCTGTCAACTTGAACTGACGCCGGAATAGCCA
>LQNS02007215.1:27965257-27976931 GCA_001587735.2 Parhyale hawaiensis | reverse complement strand
CCCGCTTCACGCACACATACACTGTACACATTCCATGATGCTGATATTCTTCATTATGCTGTCGTCAATTTGATGCTAAATTCCCCTTTCTTGTACACTTGATAAAAAATTTATAGGCGGTTAAGTAGAGCTGCAATTAATGGCTGACGTGTTGATCGGGCAACTGAGTTAATAGTCATTCTAATCAAATTGTGAATCCCTTTTGTTTGACGTATTAACGCAGATCATTGCAGCGCCAATTAGTGTCTCATTCATAATCCCTGTCCAGTTAATTAACATTGTTGTATATTTTACGTGACCACTCTAATTATTGTATATACACACACATTCACACACACTTACCCGAAACACGTAAAACACACACATATAAACATATACATATCCCAACAATTGAAGTTTCAAAGAACGCTATTCCTACGGGAAAAAACGCGTTATTGATCGTCGTTGTAGAGTAAGGGTGGGCAAATTACGGCCCTCGGGCTACATCCGGCACGCCGAAGATTTTGAGTTCTTCGACGTATTAACCCATTTTCCACATTATATGATTTTTTCTAAAATTGATAGACTGCGGCAAAAATGTTTCCACTAAGTAATATTTTAGCTACAAAGCACTAATAATTAATAGTGAAAGACACCGTTGTTCATCACAACGCTCTTGTTCATCGGTTGTGCATCACTAACGACAATGTCCATTGACGCAAATTCAAACGACAAGCCTAAGGTGTCATGAATCAGCTCACAAATGGCTATAACACTAAGTAGACGCAATACATTTACTAAAGAATGGCGATGCATTTCACTAGCAGATGAGCTTCTGAATCAACTTACACTTGGTGAAACAATTAGCTCCGTTTTTTTTTCATGCACTAATGACAAGTGCCGTGCACAAGCTGTTGCATGCCCCGCGCGTTTGGCGTGGTTCACTACCTACGTAAGGTACCTACGCGAAAGGCTGCACCTATCGATTCAAGCCGTTCACTTGGCCATTATCGGCACCATTCACCGCCGATCATGGTCAACCGTTACACCAGAGCATCGGCACCGTTCACGCTTGATTGTACACTTACAGTTGCCCCTCTACCTCAGCAGTGTTCAACACTGTTCATTACATCGAATGAATACCATTCTTGCGTCACTAGTTCACTACCAATGGCATCGAGACCCCCCGGGATAGGCAGCATAAGTTGGTTCACACAGCCGAGCAGCAGCAGTAACACGAGTAGCGCATATAAGGCTACCAACCAAGGGGGGGGGGGAGGGGGTCGGAGGAAGCGTATATGCAGAGACAAGACCGTCTTCCTCTCCCAGAGCTCCCGCCATACAGCGCATGACTCACGGCCCTCCTGCAGTATAGCTTCGTTGTATGTGTGTGTATTGTTCCTATAGTGCGGTAGCTCTCCCCCCTTTATTTTAAATTAGTAAGAGTCAATATAGCAACCTTGAGAACAGAGAACAACATAAATGATCGTTAACAGAAGTAAGAATACCGCCCATAGACGTAACCACGACAATATAGGAAAGTGGTCCCGAACGCCTTGCCGGGGCTAAGAGAGCGGATGAGTTGCGCCCTGCAACGAGGCACTTCTCCCCATTGGCGACCGAGTGGCTATTTAATGGCGGGTTCTGCTGAACAGCTCCATTCCAGGATGTTCTGCTTCTATGAAATGGAGGATGACTTCTAACATAACGATAAGATAATTTCTCAACCATACAGTATAGTTACACCATTAGCACTTAGTTCTACCAAAATTATAAACATCCTGGTAAGGAAATACGCAACAACCTCTGCCAAGCTGAAGGAACTTCCAACCATAACAAAAAAGAATGAACGTAAGCTAACAGCACGGCCGATGTGATGCCTCCAGAACCGAGGGAGGATTACGATATCAGAGTACGGCGCAGTAATTACCTACGTAACACCAGCAGCCTCTCCATAACCAATTATCACGATCTATAATGGAAGCATCGTTGAATCGTTATGCACAGAAGTTTTTCCCAGAGGTCTTGGAAAATTTTGATTCCGAAATATGTAGTTTTTCGTAGTCGGCGCATATACTTCGGGCTCATCATCATCAAGAGCGTGGCGTACTACTAGACGAAAAAACTTTACTTTTAGCGGGGGCACACAGTCGCAAAAATTGCTCAGTCACGCAGCTTTTCCCTTCGGCCGTCACGTTGCCGTGACTACTGCTCATGGTGCTTGAATGTCACGCTAAAAGTATACGTCATTGCAACTTTAAACTAACGCAGAACTAGGAGGTATTCTAAAGCTTCACATTTGCTACTTTTTATAATGCACAAACTGCAAGAAAGTACTCGTACCTTAGGTATTCTTTTCAGAGGCATAACAATGTCCAAGCCAAACCTAGGGCGTTGCAGAACAATCGAATACAAAGTTACGTTGCAATGCAACTTTTGCGTACGTGTGCCCACGCTCTTACGCGTCAATTTTCACATACATTTAAACTCACTACTAAGTAATTTACGACGAATACTAAGTGAGACACATCCGAAGTAACTGTTCAGGGTCGCTTCAACACTGATGCCGTGTTGACTAGGTGAATCACCAACACTAATGCCGTGTTGACTAGGTGAATCACCAATTTCGACTAGCTACATCATAGTCATGGAAAGGTTATATACGATGAGCCTTCTCAAATCAGTACTAATTGAGCTGCTCTACGAGATGTAAATGAGGAAGCAAATAGTATACATAACTAAAAAAAATGAAAAAAACGCGGAACGCAGCGCAAGGGTGTTTCCACACAGGACCAACGAGCATGGGCACAGCAAGTCGGGAGAGAAGAACAGAATAAAGTATCAAGTAGGAGTATGCAAGGGGATGGATTTAAGTGGGCACGGAAGACAGACGTTCCGAAGAACTAGCTTCTGGTTAGAGTAATGTTACGACAGAATCCCTTTAGAATTTCTGCTCCCCATATCATAGGAAGGAAGAAGCCTTAGCTAACCTAACCCTGTGGCCCGTCCTATGCCCCCTGAGGGACTATATCTTACTAAATTGATGAGGAATTAAATGCACGAGGCAGCATTTCTAAGTTTACACTAAACATAAATTTTGATACAAACTGCAACCATTACCCTCTGGGACGGTGAAGGAGTAAACAGTATACGTTTAAGAATGGCAAACAGAAAGGTAAAGACTTTCAGATGCTATTCTCCCTTTGATATATCAACATATATCAAACGTAATCAATAGCATTATAACGTAGTTCAATGTATCCTCGCTGTATTGGACACGCTATGTTGCACAAGGCGTCCCGGCACTCGGGCATCGCCCAGCAAGTACAAGAATGAAAAACTCCAAGCAACGCAATGGCTTAGGCCGGACACAAAACCTCCCCCTAGCTTGACGGCAAGTGTGCCTATCAACTAACGATGTGCTCTAATGAAGCTCGTGGTATATTCAACGCGACATCAGGCATAACAGTAACGAGACAATCGCCAGCGGTATAAAAATTAAGTGACACACTCGGAAGTGAAATAGCATGGAAACGCTTATCCTCGATATGTGAATGACTACGTTGTTTATGTATGTCCCTTAGACGCAATTCTGGTGTTTCAAAAGAGGGAAAATGCTTGTACTTGGAGTAAGCAGACAGAAACACGGAACCCATTCAAGAGGGTGTTACCCAAGGCCTCCTGAAGTACAGTCCTGGGTCTCTACGTCACCAAGTTGGTCCGATCGGGGCAGTCCCTCTACACATTATTAAGGCAACCTGATGTTTTCTGTACCTACAATGCATATTTTGGTCTTACCTGGATAGAAAATTGAATTGTAACCCGTAAGTAGCTGAAATAAAGTTTTTCATCCAGATAAGTCAGAAACCTGCAGAGAAGGCACCAAAAATATCAGGTTGCGAGTTCGTCCAGAGACTGTAATTAATCGGACCAATTTCGAGACCCAGACCCAGGCCTGTACTTTAGGAGACCTTGCGTTACCGCACTGGATAAAGGCGCATGGCAACAGCAAGTCGGGAAAGAGGATGAACCGAACAAAGCATCGCCGATACGGGCATGTACGACATGGAAGCACAGTGGGCACGTAATTCAGACGTCCTGAAGGCCTAGCTCAGGCAATGGTAACATATGGATCTCTGGAAGCACTATTCCCCATAATAAAGGACTTGTGATAAGTAGTGAACCTAACCCTATGCCCCCTCCTCTGCCTTCTAAGGGTCGCTCGAAGTGTGACCGAGTCAAATAGCAATAGCACAAGTCCAACTGTAATGAGTGGGTACATCCTAGTAGTATTTGATATTTTTGGGTCCCAACTGTACCTCATCGACTATAGTGTTCAAATAAATAACAGTAACAACTGAAGACGAGACCCGACATACAAGTCGAAGCGGTTCAGCGGCATTAAACAACGTAAATTCAGTAACCAATACATACCAGGCAGTGGAACCTCGCCCTATTTTTCCCCGAAAGAATATAAACAAGAGGAGAACAAGCCTTTGTAGCAAAATAACACACATGAATAAGGCTAAGGCGCTACAAAGACTCGACAGTCATCAACCAAATCTAAAGACTTAAAGACAAGGCAAAAATTGTCTGTGCGCGCGTAAAAGCAGTCGGAGGACAAAGGCTGTAAGAGGAAGAGGCGAGCCGTGCCTTATGGAGCTAATGCTTACAATTGGCGTCATGACACCATAAAACAGACAAAGATGGCATCACGCAGCTTTAAATGAACAGGAGATCACGCGAGTATGTACATATTCAGAGGCAGGGAGTCGCACCTTGCTGAGACACGTATGCGCGCTGAAGATGCTAAGGGATGACATGTAGTAAAAATGCTAGTCTCTCGACGTTTTTGTATCTGTGCTGAAGATTACAGGTACTTAACACAGGTTCTCTTCAATAACATTGGTAAATTCCGCCGTTTGAAGCTATGCTGAAGTGTTCCGGCTTCTGTTGTAGTATAGCTTCCTTTCTGTAAGAAAATAATCTAAAACTTCTCCTTTTACTATTTAGGCCTCAGCCAAAGACTACACTATACTTGACTACACACTCAAAATACCTAGGAGGTTGGCATTACGACATATTGATAAAACTTCAAAAAAATTTCTTCGAGTCAACATAGCAGCCTCAAACAAAAAGAAAACTGTATCGATGCAAGATATGTGTTTAGCAGCGTTTTGGGCTTCCCGGTGTTGCAAGAAGCATCATTTGGGTTGTATTACCTGTCCGTGGGAGCTCTAGCGTGAAGTTTTAATAATAATAATAAAGTAACACAAATTTGCCACAAGATGTCAAAGAAGAACAACGATCATTGAGATTTAGGACACAGAAATAACCTATGATTGGCTCAAATTAATTCTGCAATTTACCATCGACTATCGCTCATGTGTGCGTGCGCTTCACAATAGATGCATTCCTTGCACCTCCAAACACAGCATAATTATTGCCTCCGCCAGGGAAGTTATACTTTGGTCGAGCTTGTTTGTTGGTTGTCACCGAGATACCTCAAAGAGTTAGAGACGGATTTTTACGAAATTTACATGGAATGTAAGGCATGTTCGGAGGAAAAGATGGCTAGCTTTTAGTGAAAATCCGTTTAACCCGTTAACAGTTGTCTGTCTGCCACTTTTTTCTTGGCAGCATAACTCAAAAAGTTATCGACCGATCTTGATGTTACTGGGAGTGAATGACCAATTTTTGGGGTTGATCATTTCGTCCGTATGTTTGTCTTTATGTATGTTTCTATGTTTGTCAGTGACATAACTCAAAAAGTCGTCAATGGATCTTCAATGAAATTTGTAGGAATTTCAAAAATGTTAAAAGACACAATTTTGGTGCTGGTAGGTTTGTCAAAGTGAGTGTAACTAATGTTTGTCACAATATAACTCAAAAAGTTACGAATCCTCAAAAAAACTTACAGAAGTTGCTATTACCATCATGAGGCACAAATGACTAAATTTGGGATATAATAAAAACGAAATCCTAATTTCAAGACCAATTTGATTTGTTCGTGAACATAGCCTTGCTTGGTGGAGCTATGCGCTCTTAGAAGACTAGTTTTTTGAACGATATTGCTATGACAACTGGTAAAGATTTTATCGAAGTGGTATCAATTTGCCTTCAGACCCAATTGAGAGTGGGTAGTGAAGTATCGTGTAGTTTATCACCTAAGATATTTATAGTTAGAGACATCAAGTGTAAGATAGACATAGGCTATTGGTTACTGCCAACCCTTCACACCATATTCTGTCTAGCAACACCTGGCTTACAGCGCCCGTTCGACAGTTTCCATCGAGACAGGCATCATGATCTTTCTGGCACCAGCTAACGACATAGTAAAGGTTTGATATCTGCTAGAAAGCCAATGGTGCTAAATACCAATTGCTGAGTAGACTTAAATGCTTTTCAGTACGCTGTACTGCCTATACCATGAAGAGAAATTGATATACCCGCAGTAGAAGGTATTTCACGGTCTACGTATCACGAATTTAATCAAGTTGAAGAATTGGTCATTTTTCCTGCTGTAACATAGCAGTGACAATCATAAAGCATATGTAAATATATTTTACTATTCTGTAGTGCTACTTTACATCTGCAGTCAATAGTCTCATTAGGAGCCCTGTTATATCACTTTGTGTCTGACACAAGATAAGGTAACCCCTCGACTGACATGACTCCCTTTCGCTCGATAAACAGCGCGATAACAAACTAAAATCATAGTACACGCGATACAAACTCACGTGATGTAAATATTGGGCCCTACTATGCATCAAAGGCAATTAACTATCGTATTCTGCCCGAGGGTCATAGCAAGTATTCCACCTGATATCAGCCGGGAGTCAGCAACATAGTGTTCGTAAACTCATTGCGTACTTTTCAGCTCAATTTTTCTGTATTTTTAGTATTGATCCCAATATGCTTTCAACACGTAATAAACGGGTAAAACTTGAGGAATAGATATTACAAGGTGTGCAATTGCTTTTTGTTTTTGTAGCCTCTATACATTTGGTCTATTTTCGAAAGCATAAAGTAACTCTACCAATTTCACGCATCTCTTTGATGCTTTAAATGCTATGCCTACGAAGAACCAAACTTCGATTTGATACTTTACGGTTAAGAGGGCGTATAAAAAATCAAACTGCAGTGCGCAAAGTAATAAATTAACCGTACATGGTAACCATATATTTCCTCCTAGATATACGGTACGGTACGTTGTGTTTCACCTAAGTTACCGTTCTAGAGTTGAACGTTAATATAATGTAACAAGCTTGGATCACCGCGAATAAGGACAAGAATTACGAAACGCCGGGAACACAGATATAATAATTAACGTTTCGTCAATGTAGTGAAGACGAAGGAGACAAAGCGCCGAAACCATATGTCCGTGAGACCCAACGAAATCTAGGCTATATATGTTATGGAGTCCTTCTGGAGGTGCATTCTAAGATGTTTTATAGTATTAGGTAGATAGCTCAATTAGAATACAAAAAAAAACATAAAACGCTACTATTTGCTACACAGAATGGTTGGAATCATTGCCGAGACAAGCGGGAATGAGACTTCGGAATAGAACGTAACTCGGATAACAATAAAGGAGCAGCCCGGAGCGTTATCACAGAACGGAAAGCATCTCCAACAATCAACAATGCCAAGCTCTCGATAGAAGAACAATCGATCCTTGTTATTGATAGCGTGTGAAGGAAGCCACCGCACAACACTCCTCTCTCCCTCTGTGTATCATCGGGCAATTTCCAATGATCCGACCTCGTCGACGGCTTGTATCCCTGGTCGAAGCGTCGTGAAGAACTGTATCACGGACACTTTTATGCTGAATTGTGTACCTTCAAATGTCACATTTTTAATTTTTTTCTTACACATAAAAACAGCTACAACGTATCTCACAACACTGAAGGCTCGAGGAGGTCATTACCTAGGGCGATGGTATTGACAAGGGAACTATATATGAACTAAGTACGACATAATGAGGCCACTCACTGGGACGCTCGCTACGCGTACTCCTGCAGCGTTCTCACTGTATCGGTTAAAAGTCTCGTCCTTCACAGACATTCATTTCCAGCTATATTTCTACAATGACTAGATGGAATGCTCTGTGGTGTACTATTTCAAATTTCAATACTTTCAACAAACTGTTCGAAATCTTTAATAAAATATAGGAACAAAACTCGCTTTTAGTTTCCAGAGATATTTTTTTTTACAATCATTGGGTGACATGTTCTAATACAGCGTGCAATGCAGTACGATAGGCTAGAAATCTTGTATGTGCTAAAACGAGTCATTTATTGCGTCTTAAAGCTTGTTGTCAGTTTAAAGTAAAGTCTAAATATATTTACCGCATGGATATACACGCGCCGCGATGAGCATTCATGAAAGCAGTAGGTACCGAAGGCAGCGATTGAGCCATAAGCCTGATACTACAGGGTGGTCCGGTCGGGTCGAGTACGGGGCACGTGATGTGAATGTATCGAGTCTGTCGACTGCAGCCCACTGAGACATACACGGACCAGCAGCGGCCATGGATGGCATACAGAGCTTGCACCAGGATGCACAGCGCTAGAATTTAATGCAACAGCCGATGGATCTTCAAGGAATTCTACCATGAAAACTATGCAGCACACGAAAAATTCGTTATCATGAATATTATTATAGTTTTTACCTCTGGAGCCAAAAATCCTTACCAAAATTTTGATACGACGAAATGGTTCCACAGTGTTTTCTGCATGGAGAGGTTTCAGTGACGTCCAGCGCATCCGTTCGATGTTCTATAAACAGTTTCTTGAATTCAATGTTCACAGAAACTAACACCGCAGGATTTCCTAAGCATTCGATCCCAGATGTCCCGAGTGCCCTGAATAGATAGATGGTTCATTGGGTAATATAATGGAACTAAATCTGTTCTTGTACTACGAGAACTTCAGCTTTATACGGTTATTTTTTTATTCATTTATCTTTCTTTTTTCGTGCCAGGACGTCCACAGACTTCAGAAAGATGATGAACCCCGGCCAAAGGTTAAATAAACCATACTGACAGAACATTTCAGAGACCCAAAACGAATTGAAACAAGTGATGACCCTCAGCTTAATTCGTTGCTGAAATACTCTGCCTTCCTCGTATAGCAGTTTTTAAAATTAGTACATAGTCAACAACAGTATGAAAGAAATGTAATAACCTTTCAGTACAGGGTGTGCCAGAGATGGCAAGGAGAAAACAGTGTCGTTCCTACTAATAGGGGATCCAGAGTTGCATCCATAGAATATTATGAGTCGGACGCGGATTGAACCCAGGAGTCTGAGTCGTACTTTTTCCAACTCTGTTCCTAAGGCAAGACTAAATCATGTTTGTGGGGTTAAAAAGGACTGAACTGGGGACCAAGTCCAGTGCTGCCTATTCACACAGTGCCATGATACAGCAAGGTTGTGCCGAAGAAGCGGTGCAGGTGAAGCAACAAAAAGCTGGGAGCTGCAGCAGCAGCCGAGAGGGTGTGGTACCATATGCACCACTTTGCCTGATTGCTCTGCCTTCCTTCCGTTGATTCTTGTCGACAACACGCACCGCACACGCACTGACACGTGTCACGGCCAGCAAAGCTAACGACACGTACAGTAATGCGTGCCAGACGTACACAACACTTATAGCGTATGGGTGTCTTACATACACTGTAACGTGTGCTACACCTAGAAAATCACGTAGGTCACACGCACACTACACTAGCGCGTGCTAGAGTAAATATTTCGAGCACGTAATAGTGACAACAAGAGTGCAGGAGATCGCACAGCACGTATTAACTAGCATGGGAGCCATACGTGTTCATCTTGTTCAAGAGTCTGCTCCAGAAATAAAACACATACCTACACCTAAGAAGTGGTTGCAAAATACACATTTTGCAAACATACTGCATTAACCCTTTGCCTCCTGACGGCATCATCAGATGCCACTCTCTATTTTTCCCTATACAAAAGCTATGCATCATGTAAATTACCCAAGACACTGACGGCCTCTGTAGTAGCCGATGCAAAAAATACTGTTTTTTGCAAGTAAAACTAAATTTTTTCCAAAATATGTGTAACTAACTTATTTTTCATAAATTTAACAAAAAAAGTGAAAAAATGTTATCTGAATTTCAGGGGGCAAAGGGTTAAAGGCTGCTGCATAGCGAAGGGAAAACGAGGGCAATATACGAGATATGTGGGTGACTGCCCTCAGGCTGCCTCTCCGGAGTTCTGAGTCTGTGCATCTGTTTTTGTGGGGGGCGGTCCAATGCTGCGGGTTGTGGTCTTCTATCGAGGACTCGTGCTTAGCTTGGATTCAATGAGCTAGTACAGAGTAATTCACGCACAATTATGCCCAGGCCTTTCTACAAACTTCAAAACTTCCGATGACGCATTTCACAAAGCATCATGCTCAAAGCAGACTCCATCGCAACCGCTGAAGACACAGATTACAGCCTAATCCTTAGTCTGATAGAATCACGACCCTATTTAATATTCCACTTTTACTCAAGAAATGCCAAAAGCAACGGGTCCCTAATATTTTATAAGTAAATTGGGATCTCAAAAACAGTAGAAAATTATCATGATGGGATAGCAGTCAGTGTCACCTATGCTACGAGACTGTTACTGAATTTCAGAGTTGTTCAAGTTTTCTTCGAAGTTCAGAAGTTTTACCACCGTGGCATCACAACCTAACGACAGCGAGAGAAGCTGTTTGTGGACCGTATAATGGGCTACCCTCGGATTCTTCATTAGTTGCCAGCTTGGTATTACCTCTTTATTTCACTGCGATATGTTTTACGAATTTAGAACGTTGAGCAATAGCGGCCCGAGGAGGTGACCATGATTATAGAAGACTATCTATGTGCCGATACATGATTGGCGGACCCAGCTCTCAATCCATAGCCAGTGATACGATAACAATGGGCAGAGAGTGAGCCTAGAGGGAGTTACATATCTGAAGAGAAATATCTGTGTGGTCAAAACTGATGTAAGCGGGCCACTTTAGAGAGTAAACTACATCTCGTCGTATGAATGACAGTCCGAATCGGAGGGCCGGCGCGACTGTCTGTCTCCGCGCGCTTTGCTGCACTAATCTCTTTTATTGTATACCTGCCTCGTAGAGTTACGCTAGTGACGTCATGGCATCATTTGCCATGACTATTTGTTACTTTGCATGCGAATTTCTGCAACTATTTGTCACAGTGATTCCGAAATATAGATGATGGAAAATAGTATTGGAGGTGTCAATCAAGTCTTTTCCACATATTAAAGTAAGGCCACTGGCACAAAAATCACTCACACTTACAACAGAAGAAACGTCCAAAATACAACATCCACACGACACTGTTTGACTGGAGCCTTCCAGTACCGAACACCAGTGAACCACACCGAAGCCCACGGCACAGAACCAACAGGCTGCTGCTACACGGCCGACTAAAAAATATCTTGCAAGCCTATCAGCAAAGAAGAAAAAAAGCAGCAGCCATGCAAGGGTCACCAGCGTTACTCAAGAGCCTTTGAGCACACATATCCATAGATGCACTAGACGTGCATGCGGCTCAGTGCAATGCACTCATCAGTGCAGACTCTCGAGTGAGGACAAAAAGTTACCAAGAGCAGATGGCAGAGACATGACATCATGCGTGCTTGAAGTGAACAACATGCACGTGAGAGCGCTAATTGC